>VXBH01007185.1:694896-716275 GCA_013400035.1 Rynchops niger
TTTTTTTTTTCTTTTGGTGGGTAATATTTGGACTGACAGTTCTCAAATAAAATGTTCCGTGGAGCACTTCTGGTCTTGTGTGTTCATGTAGCCATATATCACGCAGCTCAGAACTTGTTTTGTTTATTTAGTGATTCTCATTCTAATTTTGCTTGGGGCTATTCTTAATGAATGGAAAGCAAAATATCAGGACAGAGAAAAGGGTAAAGATCTGATGACAACCTGTGGAGTTGTGTTACGTTCTGTTAATAATAGACGCATAGGACTTAGTCTAGGAAAATTTAGAATATAATCCAGCAATATAACCAAATCCTGATTCACTGGTATATAAAAAGCTGCTCTTGGTTAAAATTGTGTAAAAGTAAAATTAACTTGGTACATTTTGATGAAGTCACCTTAAGTATCCCTAACACTTGCACAGCTAAGATTTGTTCTACAAAATTTTAGGGATACTGAAGAATAAAAGACCCAGACAATAGTTGAGCATATGGCTTGTATTTTGGCATTGCTCTAGCTGCCTGAATCTCAGAAAATTACCATAAATTCAATAGCTACCTAATAATTTATGTGTATATTTGTGATATTGTGTGTGTGTGTGTGTGCTGACCTGATTTTTTTTCTTTTCATTTCTTTCCTCTGGAGAACGTGTCTTGTTGATTTCTTTATGTGGCTTGCACTTATACTCTTTTGATTGCTATATTATAAATAGCTTCAGCTAAATATATTTCTAATATATCCAGGTGAAAAACACATATATATGTTGTTCTTTCTTGCAGGGGCTGGTGTTTTTTTCCTTTCTTGTGCTGAAGGAGAGCAGATCAGCTTTCTGTTCGACTGTATCGTCCGTGGCATCTCCCCGACGAAAGGCCCTTTTGGTTTGCGTCCAGTCCTACCAGGTTAATATAGGAAGTATAGAGTAACCGAGCAAAGTAGGAACTTGCCATGTCTAGCACTTACTGCTGTGATTCTGAAAACAGCTTGCAGACACTAAGGGTGTAGAAAGCGCAAAGTGGTTTTCATTCTTAAATGTCACAGTAGAGATTTATCGGTTGAATGTACCCAGTTTCCCCCTGCTGCTCTGGCTTATTCACATTTCTGGTGATACTACTAACTTTAGCCTTCTCTTATTTAACAGTACTAAAATATGGTAATTTGAATTGAAAGGAACCCTAATCTTTTGTTTTAAGCTTACACACTTCAACTTGGATCCACGTCTGCATTAGTATTTTGATACTTTAATGGAAAACTAACTTCTGGGGCATTTTGAGTTCATCCAAAACATTAAGAACTAAGTTTTGGAACCTTACAGAACTTTGTCAGGCCTCCACATCACATTTCAGTTTTGCAGCTTGAACTTCTTTTCTGATGTGCAAAGATTAAATTCCTTTTCCTATTTCATGGTAAATGTTGCATGCGCTGTAATGTCCAGAGAGAAAATTAGATGGCATCATAGCAGACCCTGATGCCTTTTGCAATTAGCAGATGAAGACATACAATATTGAGGTGGAATGACGGTGTCAAACAAGGCAAGAGTATGGAAATGAGATTGCAGAAAAATATCTGTGAATTGGCAGTGGGATATAGTGGGAATAAGCTACAAGAATGGTGAAGGATGAGGTGGGGTTTGGAAATACTTAGGGTTTCTGTTTAAGTGTTAGGCAGTTAATAGATGTTTGACAGGGTTTTATTGCTGTTATAAGATTAAGATAATTGCAGGGAGGAAATGTGATGGAAAAGATTAGATCTCAATGTGGAACTTGTGAAAATAAATTATGAAAAGTTAGTTAAGGTAAATGCACTAGATATGAGGCTCAGTTAATCTGTTTTTTTTCCCATAGTTGTAATACCAAAGTAAATAAAATAATCAAGCAGGATAGTGGGAAATAAAAACCTCGTTCTTGTGTGGTGATCTGTGTTTGAGTTCAACTGAGTGGAGTGTTAAAAAAGAAAAAATGGCAAATAAGAAAAAACCAACAACAGAAAAGCAAAAAACAGTGCTGATATTTAAGGCTTTGCTATTGAATGCAATTTTTCTGCATACTAAAACTATACTACACATATACAACTCCTAAATCTTTCATTTAACAAAAACTTATGTCCAGAAAAATTAGGCCTACAAGCAACTATTCGGTTGTCTTTTAAAAAAAAAAAAAAAAGAAAAAAAAAAGACTTTTTTTTAATTTGAGATGGCACAGTCTTTGAAAAATCTTTCTTTTTTTTGCTCCTGCGGCATGTAGAAGTAAATCTGCTTTTGCACCCTCTGCCATTTGTGTGTTGTTACACATAGCCATGTAACACTTTGCCTTCCCTCCTTCAAGAGCTCTGACCTCACTGAAGTGCATAAAGTGGATGTGAAATATCCTGGGGATGATTTGGTGATGTTTTTCTAAGGGAAGACCTCTTTTCTGAGGTCTTTTTCATTTGCCTTCTGTGCTTGATGGACTTGCCACTAAAATGGGGTGAAGATGTACTCAGCCACTTGATTTCACATTCTTTCCCTGCAAAGAAGCAGTGTTCTGTAGGGAACTGTACTCATGTTCTTGCAGGCTCTTCTGCAGCCTTTTTCCAAGCTACTTTGACCCCTCAAACTTACATATCCCTTGTCTCTTCCAGTTTGTTGTCACACCCTACGTACACGCCACTTCACAGAAATTTTTATTTTTTTATGTTCTCCGTTGTTTATTATTCCATGCAGAAGCTTGCACAGACCTGTTTAAGGCACATGTACAATACTAGGGATTCATCCATGAACTAATTTTCTTTATCAAGTATGCTGTTACACAGAATGTACTGTATTGCTTGAAAAGGTCATGTCTCTACCAGCTGCATATGGTATCTGGCAAGAGTATCGAAATTCACCCAATCCTTTGAAAGGGATAGTTATTAAATAGATAGGTCATCTGCACACCTCAAGTAACTAGATCAAAACTTCCAGACTTGGGATTCTACCAAGAAACCTCTAGTCAATGTTATTCATATTTACTGCACTGCAGAATGCTACACAGCCTCAAATGTGCTTTATATATGCAATGTTCTGCTTTTGTGTAATTTAAAAGCTTTTATAGGAAGCAGCTTCCTCTCCACAGTTCGCTACTTGAATTTGCCGCCTTGCTGTTGCCTGTACCTTTCCAACTTAAACATGAAATATGCTTCGATAACTCTTGGGTGTTTTCAAGAAAGGAAAACACACAAAGGGCAGCTGTACAGAGAAAAGAATATAATGCGATGGAAAAAATGTCACATTTACAGTGTTCTTGGACACCAATATAATTTCAGGATTGTGGTTTTAAAAAGTATACTTTACTTCCTTAAAAGCTTGGTGTTCTTATAACATAGACATATATGCTTACTGTATGTATCTTATTCTGTTGTCTATAAAATGTATAATGAAAAAGCCATGCAGTGGAACTCGTGAACTTGACTGACCATTGCAAATTATCAAAATCTGGTCTAATCTCTCACAGCTGACCTACTTTGAGCAGCATGTTAGAGTAGAGAGCTCCTGAGATCCCTTCCAACCTGAATTATTCTGTGACTTTTTGGAAATGGTTATCAAATGAATGTGAATTTCTCATGACAAAAATAATTCTATTAGATGTACACCCAAAATAAAATGGAAAAGAAAAAGAACATGAGATGTTTTACAGTTTACTATTGTATGGTACTTATTTGGGGAGTCCATTAATTCTGCAAAATTGTACCAAACTTCTCCTATTGGTAGCTCCATTAACAGATTCGAGGTTTTCTTTTGTTAAAGGCTGCATGATCAGGTCTCAAATTTAAGACATTTGGCATTAGGTGGGAACGCAAAGGTAATGTAGGCATATGTAGAGGTTTTTAGGCAGTGTAGTGTTTTAAATAAGGGACTCAAATGAGCGACAGGATGTCATTGGATAGCCTGTTTTCACCAGCTATTAGTTGGAAGATAATTGCTGTAATTGTCTGCCTGCAACTAGCAACTTTTTTCTTGAGAATATATTTAGAAAACAAACCAGAGAATTTTATGTTCTTGTCTTGGCAGAAGTCTAGGTATTGAGAGTAATGAATTGCATGGTTTGCAATCTATACTGAATTTGCATGCATATTATTTGAGAAATGTTTGTTTATTAAGTGTGCATTGAATTCCTTCTTTTCACTAGCAAAATTCATCTTGAATGCCAAACATGAACACAGCAAAGGCCCAACAGCCGATCAGTGATATCTTTGATCAGTGGGCAGATTAGTACTCTCTAAATCTGACTAAGGCTACGGACAGTCTAGTTCTGCAGGCTGGAAAGACCCCAAGTGTAATGTTGATAGTCTTGATGCTCTCTTTTAATTTTGGAAGCTTTTTCAGGCTGCTTTGTGACTGACTGGAGAGTGTGCAGTGCTGCTTGCTGAGGATCTATCTGATGCTCTTTCTTTTTGTTGAAGCTTGATACACCTTTGGCCATTGCAAGACAGCTCTGTGGCTGCCTTCTGCAGTATCTGTACCAAGAGGATCCTCCTCAAACTTTTAGGACATCTTTTCATTCCTCCAGACATCTTACAAGGTGTGGAGATGTTAGCATGAAGGTGAGGGTCCAGGCCTGATTTGCAAATGTGCCTACAGTTACCAAAGAAGAAAGAAAGGAGAGATGTTCAGCCTAACTTTTCTAACTTTGTTTAATGAAGCAATTAACCAATGTTGCATTTTAAAGATGCATATAATCACGCATATCTTAGGTAGCTGCTGACTTAACTTGATACAGTACATTTTTTCCTGACAGGTTCTTACTGAATAACCCTGGAGCTTTGAATTACCGTGACACTTTATTCATATGTTACCAAAGTATTCAAAATCTCCCACGATGAGCAGCTGATGTGGCTTTAATGAATATCCACCAACGTAATATAAAAATAAAAACTCCATCAGAAGCATTTTTAGTCCAGCCAAATTTAATGTAATGCTTCCCCTTTGCCCCAAAGAAGCATTTAAGATGATTTCAAGGATTGCCTCACACAAAAGATTTTTCTTCATAGCAAAGGATCCGTTTTTGTTTGGAAAATGATAAAACACTTTCTTAATTGAAGGACCTGAGTGAATCTAAATGCCTAGATTCCATGGTAGTAAACCATGTTATAAGATATGTTTGTTTAGAGTTTGGGAAACGAAAAAGCTAATTGCTCTTAGAGTTGTTGGAGCTACTGCAGGATGTTGTGTGGGCAGAAGCTGTCTGAACTTCCTTGGACAGCTGTCTCAGTGCCGGTCATGCTGTTTCTGTCCTTCTGAGTTGGCAATGTGGCAAATTACTACACCGTAATTTAGAGGCTTTGTATTGTGCATGCATAAGTTGTACGATGATGCTAACAAATCCAACTTTACTGGTGAAAACCCACCTTCGTTTTTTACTCTTTTTAGGCCATATTTCTACGCTCATATGACAGGAGGCCAGAGGTTGTGCCCTCCAGTAAGGCCTAGTCTCTAAAAGGTGGCTGCCAGTGACTTCAGTCCTTAGTCTGATCTTGTAGCAGAACCTCCTGATTAGTGCTTGGTAGTCTGTAACCAAAAATGCTGGTATACGAATCTGCTGCTTCTGGAGAATAGTGTTGTGTGTGTATTCCATAGAAGTCTTGCTTATTAGCAGAGATGATTAAAGGCAAAACAAAGACTTCAGTAAAACTGATGGACAGTTATTTTTAATATCTGCCTAATACTTTAAGTCTATATATGTTTGGCAGGTTTTGAAGCTGTTTCTCTAGATAATTCCTAGTACTTGCTGAGAAAGGATTCTTCTAATGAATCTTCCACAAAACTGGGCAATGAGGGCTCACAGACCCCACACAACTATGAACCCAATTTTATACACACCTTTTATACATAGGCAATCCTTAAGGGGAAGTTTAACCAAAAAATTATCAGCCCTGTTGGACACACAGTATGTCTGGAGATTTCATGTTGTTGTGTTCCTTAGCTGTGTAGCTGATAGGGAATTTGGCTTCTAGGAGCAATTGAGCACATGAAGCAGAAACTTAACTCTCTCCTACCACCCCATCTTGTATTTTATTATAGGCCATTTTTGAGAGATCAGTTGCTTGACTAGGTGTCATTTGGGGTTTTTTTTTGTATATTTGTTTGTTTTTAAATTATATTTTTGTTGTCTGTAAGAGGGATATCAGTTACTAAAAAACTAATAGTTGTGTATGTGCCACAGTAACATTCTGAAAATCTATATTTATCAAGTAATCGTGTTCTGAGAGAAGTGAAAAGATCTTTCCTACTGACAGGTTTTTGCTGTGGGAAGGGCTAGTGTCTGTTGCATCTTGGTTTGGCTAATTTGCTGATCTGTTACGCCAACTTTATAATCAAAGTGCTTGTAGAACATCTTTGTTGGATGTTTTCGGACATAAGGGCATTTAACTAGATACAGCACAGTAACTGGAGCAGAGGACATTCAAAAATAGATTCAAGCACCAGCCTGTAACACTGTATGCCACTGAGCAGATCCTTGCATAGACCTGTCTGGGTTGCACCATAGGTGCTGGTGGCCAAATCTTATAATTTCTTTTGGCAGAGGTCCGTATGGAAGCATTGGGGGTTTTGTTTGAGTAAGCAGTTGCACAGGTTTGAACTAGTCGATGCTTACTATGAGTTGTATTGCAGGGAAATAGGAATGGAGACCTAACAAAATAATCACGTCAAACAGTCCTCTTTTCTATTCTTAAAGCTAAGTTTGGAAGGTGCCAGACGCTAACATCAAGCACTGTTGGGAGCTGGGAGGCACAGAGGTCACAGAGCCTGTTTGTCACAGGCATTGTTGCCTTGTCCCTGTTAGAACACCTTCGATTTCCGACATATGCTGTTGTAGAAAGACTGTGTGTGTCTGGCTTGTTCTGCTAATCTTATCCAGGTTGCAGACTGGTAAAGATGGAAACCTTCTCTACATGGGAAAGAAAGTTCAGCCTTGTCATTTCTGCTCCTGTGGTGCACTAGGATCTATGCAGGGCAGATCAGAAGGTGATTATGGTTAGGGAGGAGAGATGTGGCAGTTTCTTTCTCAGGTAATTAATAAAGTAAGGACTCCCATGGAGCCTCAGCTCACCGGCTTTGACTGCTGTGTTGACAACATCAAACCCAAGTCTTTTAAAACAGAAAGACCTGGGATGAAAATAAAACTTCTCTTTCATCATTTCAACTGTTTTTATCTTACTAACTCAATCACAGCAATGTGTAGCTCTTTTCATCCTTTTTTCCCCTCTTATAAAATGATTCAATGATTAAATGTTTTTGTGGTGTGCTACTACTACCCAGTTGATCAGATATACAAGAGCAGCAGTTGTGAGGAAGCTAATCTGTTTTATCTGTCACTAATTTCTTTCCCTATGTAATTAATGTGAGCTACTAAACTTCCAATGATGGACAGGTTAGCAGACCATATCCTTTGCAACTGCTGAACATGACACACTTGTCAGTGCTGTTTGAAGAAATCTGTAAGATTTCTCTTGGGATAGTGGTTATTATTACTTCCAACATCCGGTTCTATTGTTGTGCCTGGCTGGAAACAAAATGGTTTAGAGGAAACTGGCCTGTTTTACTGATGAAAGTTCTTCTGCATTTTGTATAACTTCTGATGTTTCTCTTTCTATTGGAATAGAAGGAAACTTCAGTGAAGTAATTTCATCTGGAATGGCAAACTCACTAAAATGTACGGGGGAAATCCCTGATAGTACATTTTAGGAGTGATTTTTACCATTCTAGCTTGTCTTGTATTAAACATGAAGACAGAGAGCCACCAGGTTGCTTATTTCATCTCTGACTTCTGAACGCCAAACTTGAAAGCAATGTCTTTTTAAATAGGTGATCTGGATTGGAAGGTATCAGTTTAATGACTATGACTGAGTTTGTGATGTAGATTTGTAAATTTGTAGGATAAAAAATTTGATCTTTCTCAATGATAAAATTCCCAATGGCTTCAGTGAACTCAAGACATATTTTACAGGTCGCATATAGGTTTCCAACTCTACTAGACCTGTTGGATGCTTATTATCTCTGTAGCTGTTGCCTTCAGTGCTTTCAGTGCTGTCCTCTTCAGGGTTCTGTCTCTGGTGGTAACTCTTATAGACATTGTGTATAATCTCTGAAAGTCTGACACTTAAAATTATGGATTATTATGTGGCATTTCTCCAGAATGTGGTTGAATGCAGATTGTCCCATGCATTTTGCAATCAGCATTTCCCCTCTCCTGTAGTAGAAAGTCAAACATAAGAACGGAGTATCTAAAATAAGAATATGTCTGTCTTTTTTTCCCCTCCTTTTACGTATTTTCTGTGTTTCTTCTTTTTTATTTATTTATTTTCTGTTTCTTTTTAAAGATCCAAGTACAAATCCAGCCTATTCAGAAGAAAGATTGGCTCATGAAGCTTTGCAATTAGAAAAGCGCTTGAGCTTGCTTTCCCATACAAGTCGCCAGGGCAGTGGAGGTAAGAAATATCTTTAATAAAAACAAATGGTGTTCCTTCCTTCCTTCCTTCCCAGAATTTAGAAATGAGCATATGTATATAATTACCAGATTCTCAGCTTAAAACAAAAATAATATAGAAATGGTCAAGGTATTTGATTTGGCTGTGGTTGCTTGTGGGTCAGTTCTTTAACAGCATTGCCTAAATTCCATTGATGCAAATTGGAGTTTTTCAACTGAGAAGACCGAGTTTGGGATCTAACACTATCAACACAGGGATATTCTTTAGTATGCTGGACCCTATTGAATTTGTGCACGTGCAATTTCAAAAGAATTGTCTGCGTCAAGTTTGATATCTGCTTTACTACTTGACTCACTCCAGCTTGTGAGATGAACTGACTTGTGCAGGTCACACATCAGGCTTACAGCAGATTTTTGTAGTAAAACCTAGGACTCCTGTGCTCTGGTTCTGAGTGTTCCTCATGGTGGTACCTGTGCATGTCCCTTCTGGAGTTGTTTATGTATCAAAGTAGAATTGGTGTATAGCACTGTATTTGTAAAACAGCCTGTGCCCTGAACTACAATTTGCATTGTTTAATATCAGTAGTTAGATATTCAAAACATCCATGCTGCTCTTGACTCTAAAGCCTACGAGCCTAAAAATGACCCTATGAAGATCCTCAAGAGCTTAATTATGTGCTTCTGTACATGTCCATGGCTACTTTAGTCTTGACACTGCCGGGTAATATGGTTTGTGACTAAATTCCACTGAGACTTCCCGAGGTTTTTCTAGACTTGACTAGACTGATGGAAAACAAATGAGACTTGATAGAGAAGCATGCCTGTTCTTTTTATCCAGTCACTCCAGTTAGAGAACATGTGGCCCAACTTTGTATACATACTGTGCTTGAGGTTACTTGAATTTATGACCTGATACTTCTGAGAATGTTATAATCCTTAGAGAATGAGGAATCCTAGAGTAAGACTTTCATATTCTGTTACTTGAGTTTTGCATAGGAGCTTTAAATATTTGTGTTTATGGGAAATATTATAACAACAAGATTGTCCCTGTATGTTTGATGGGAGGACATTTGCCTGAATCTGGAGATCTAGGTTCTGCCAGTGCCTTGGAGCTGTACATAGTTAGATAATTTTCTTCAAGGTTGTGGTAGGGCTTCCCTTCCAGAGTTTTAAAGTGCCTAAAATATTTTTCTAAGAGAAGTGGTTTCAAATAAATTCAACAATATTTTTTTTTCCCAATAAAAATACATGTTTTTGTAAGCAGAATAACTTTTATTTAACAAGTATATTTCTTTTTCTAGGCATGTTGCTGAGAACTATACTAATGTTTTTGTAATTCATGCCTTCTGTCTAGATAGCTGTATCATTTAATCTCAGGAGTTACATTTATGCAGGGGTCACAAGCAAGTGTCATGCAATGGGCACGGGGGGAAAAGAAAGGATTAGATTTCATGGGATAAACATTGCTGTTTTGTGGTAGTATATGTCAAGAATTACTCCATGAAGAGCAAGAGAATTGTTCTAAACTTTTCCCTCAACAGAACAGAAATAGTCTAGTAACACCAGAAGCTCAGGTCGCAATTTGCAGTGGACCTTTTCTCTTTCTACCCCATCTGGCAACTTATTGCCTGAGTTTTAAAATTAATACCTACAAAATGACCCTACTGCCAGCCCTTGTTTTCACATTGGTTTTATTAAGAAGGAAGGAAATAACATGGACTGTGTGTGCCGCTACAAGGAAGTGAAGGTTTTTTGTTAGTTTGTTGAGAAAAGAATTTCTTGCAATGTGTGCATAAATGAATCATGGAAGACCTTTTTGTATATAGATATGTATTATTTTTCATAATACTAGTATTCTCATGTTTGTTTGTTAAAATGATGCATGTTTGCATTTTGGTATGGATATTATGGAGAAGTACAGTGTAGGAGAGCTCAGAAGAGAGAACAGGACAGTCTTAAGTTGTATTTTATTTTTGCAGTATCTTTAACATTCATTTTCATGTCATTCATATAAGATTTAAATAGAGGAAAAAAGTACAAATAAGATAATAATTTGGTTGATTCAGATCAAACAGAAACATGGAAATACCTTATATGGCTTTGGGTCACAGTAAAAAGGTTTTCTTCAGAGCAACCTCAGCTATTCTGAGCCTGGTACTTTGACTATTCCCTGTGATATAGGAGTATCTAAAATAAAACCAATTGACTGTGCAGAAGTAAAATATGGTTGAAAAGGGGAGAACTTGGTGCATAAACTCTAAAAATTTAGCCTTGAATGTGTTATGTTTCACAATGTGGTAGGCTTATGGCAAGGTAACATACTATTTTAATTTTATTTTTCCCATGGGGATAGGAATTATTGCAGGAATTCTGGCTTTCTGACAGAAGTTCTCCTTAAAAAAAGCAGATGGAATATCAGGGTCCTTTCTGGTTGTGCGTACGTGCCACGCTTCAGTCTGTCGATTGTGTTTTTAAACACAGGTTGATGTGTTTTGTACTTTTCTAGGAGACGATAGAAGTCTTTCAAGCTCGTCTTCAGATACCAGCCACTCGGATGTTAGCGTTGGGAGCAGATTGACAATTTGGCCCGAACAGTCTTCAGCCAGCACTTCTCAAGAGAGTCACGGACTGGCAGCAGCAAAAGGCATTCATCTTGGGGAAGAAAAGACCCTTCCAGAAGGGGCACGTGGCACCACTAAACCACCTCCAAAGCCCCTCCGGTCCAGACAACTACAGGAAATAGGTCGTCAGAGTTCTTCCGACAGTGGAATTGCTACTGGTAGTCACTCTTCCTACTCTGGAAGCTTCTCTTCCTATGCTGGGAGCTTGGACATTTGCCATGGTGATGAGTTTGGATCATTGCTAAGCCTGCCATTGAACTTTCCTTCAGATCAGAATTTATGTACTTGTCCTCACAGTGAGCCCCAGAGAGGTGTGGGATCAGAGTATCAGGTTCCCAGCTCTCTCAGACATATTTATGATATACCCAGGAGTTTGTTACAGGCAGCTTCTAAAGATGTGCAACCGAAGAGTGCAGATTCCACGCTACCCAAGGACCAGGCCCTGTCACCTCAAGGTGCAAGTGACCCAAAACTGCTACTACCACACTTGGAAGCACGGAGGGTACCTGAGCACAGCCAGGACAGAGGGAGGCCTTCATCCTTGCTTGCAGAAAGTACCAAGGACTCAAGTGATGAGACATATGTGGATTTTGTTTCAAGGTGGTCAGACGCAAAACCACAAGGACAGGTGTCAGACTCCAAAAGTAGTGAGTTGTCACCACCTAGTGGGGCCTCAGCTGACCCCTGTGACACATGTAGCCCCCACCTTGGGATGACAAGAGCTCTTTTTTCAGCTTGTCCAATCTGTGGTGGACTAAAGGTAAATACCTAACACTGAGCAGATGCTAACAAGCCTTACTTAATAGAGCATGATTAATGTAAAATGGTTTAAATTGCAAGTCATAAGTACTATTGTTTCCTTTATAATTTGAACAGGTAATAAATAGCTCTTGTGTTGTTTATGCTCAAGTTGAGAGGCTTAGCACACGGTTTCCTCAAATTCTGTGCCTGATCAAGAAAACACTGAACAATATAGGTGATCAGTCATTACTCTGAAATTGGCCAATTTTGGTTTTGGTGAGTGGCTTACAGCGACAGAGGCAGAAGCTTTACAGGCACATGAGAGGGATGAATTTTTCATGTAATAGTAATTTAGCATGAAGGACTTTGGTCTGTTTTACTGCTGGTATTTCAAAAGAAGAAAGAAGGGAGGCCAAATAGTATGTGCTGCTCTTTAGGTGACCACGGTACATATTTTTAATTTTATTGCTGTTTTTCTTTTCTTTATCATTGCAGTTTACGCATGTCTTACACAAGAAGCCAGATTAGCAAAGCTTCTCACTGGGCAAAGACAAAATAGTCAAGATAGCATGGCAATCCATAGCAGATGAACTAATCCAGTATTATATTTATAACCGTCCAGTGACAGGTACTTTAGAGGAGGTGTACAAAAACTCATTATTGGTGTATTACCAGGACAGTGTATTTGCAGGAAAAAATATCTTTGATCACCAGTCACATAAAGAGTTAAAACCTGAATCATGGAGATCCATACGCCTTTCTAAATATATTTGTTACTATGACTGATATTCCCATAAAATATTTCTGCACACTGCTAAATTATTCCTTTTTATGGCAGTAATAATAAATTATTTTTACATTGCACAGAGAAAATATTTTTGTTTTTACCTATTCTGGGGAAGACCTTTTTTGTGAATGTGTTTGCTAAACTAGAAGAAGGTAAAGCTGTTTGTGTTGGTGAGCGATTGAAAGGCTGGGAAGATTAGAGGAAGTGCTCAAATTAAGGAATGTGTGAAGGAGGGAATCAGCAAGAGAGACTTTTGTTTGAGGAATTCAGTATTGCCACTGAAGTGTGTACATTTTAATTGAGCATGTGGGATTACATAAATCACTGCTATGAAAAGGGCTTGAGTGTTTAACACGTTAGAAAAGAAAAATTAGTATAAATTTGAGGGATTATTTTCTTCTCACAAGGTATTGCATTTGCATCATTGACTGTCTTCACATGTATGAAAACTAGAAAATGCTGCCTGCCTGAGGTGCTTGTTTAGCCTCTGTAGTGGCACCTGGGGTGTCACTTTGTTGTGTACTTGCAGCATTTGGGAGGTAGGGAGGCATTGGTGTGACAGGCCTTATAAGGTTGTGTCTACACTGATCATGAGGATCAGCGTTCTTCGAAGACCATCCTTGCCAGCCATCGGCACCAAAGGCCCTCACCACCCCTCTAGCTTAATTTTGAAAGCTTCGCTGGACATAAAGGCTGGAGATTCAGCCTCCCACTTCTGTTATTTCTGTGGTGCAGGCAACGGGGTGCACAGCAGTGTATCTGCTGCTGCCTTCCTCTATCTGCTGCCTGTAGTTAGAGAGAAGATGGGAAAAATCATAGAATCATAGAATGGATTGGGTTGGAAGGGACCTTCCAACCCCCCTGCCACGGGCAGGGACACCCCCCACTCGACCAGGTTGCTCAAACCCTCATCCAGCCTGGCCTTGAACACTTCCAAGGGAGGGGGCATCCACAACTTCTCTGGATAATCTGCTCCAGGGTCTCACCACCCTCGCAGTAAAGATTTTTTTCCTAATATCTAATCTAAATGCACAAGAAATATATATATAAAAAAATCTAAATCCATCTAATCTAAATGCACAAGGCTGCTTCGCAGAAGTGTTCTGCTCTGGGATCAGAAATCTCCAAGATGGCTTTTTGTAGGCAGCAAGGAAAGAAATAGTTAAGGGTACAGTTATCTCACATGGTCTAAATGTTTCTCAGTGATCTGAATTGTCAGCTGAGACATGAATTTATCGGAATTTACCCTGGATATCTGTGGCAGACAGGAAACTGAAAGTAAGTATTCCATTGTATATCTTCAAAGCCATTAAAGGCTAAGCTATGTCACTCCTTCTTTAACTGCCTGTTGATGCCAATAACATACCCACCCACATCCTTTATTGCAAAGTGCTGTCAGGTTTCAGTGTTTCTAGTTGCCCTAATGATATCGGTTAGCAAGAATTTCAGGAATTGTCAATATTTAGCCAAATTTAGTGAGAGAAATGGTGTAACACTCTTACTAACTCCTGTTTTAGCATGAGATATGCTCATCTGCTTCTTATCTTTATTTTTTCTACCTATTTGTAAGCATCTCATTAAACTGAATGATTCATGGGTTTGTTTTTACTTTTGAAAGAAAAAATAAGCTTTCGTACATTGTCCTGAACCGTCAAGATGAGTTGTTTCGGCAGTATTTAATGGACACTGTCTTTGTCTTTTCTCACGTTGATACAGTGAAAGCACCAATCCGTACGCTGGAACTAAAAAATAATTCTTATTCCTTGTGCTCTGAACAGGTTATGTTTAAGATGCAGCTAGGGCCAGGAGGAGTTGATTTGTGGATAAGGAACCGGGTTTCCACATGTATTCAAATTCATATTCCAAAGGCTTTAGTGTCCCAGTGTTTGGAGTTCCTTTGCAATTTCAAGTTAAGCTAACTAAATTGTGTTGATGGTTTTAAAATGCTTACTATTTAAAGTGAGTGAGGTGAGTGACCTGAATAGAGGAAAGTCTACAGTGGAAGTAAAGGATATAAGCATTTGCTTGCTGTAACTCCTGTATGTAAACTTTGGCAAATTGTGGTTAGATTTGGGCATGTTGTCTGTCCGTGGAGTTCAGCATGTGACGAGTTGGAGACAGGTTGCAGGATGAAGACATGCATATGTGGAAGGCAGGGTGGTGGTCGTGATTGGGATTGACTTGGTTAACAGCCACCTGCTCCACTAATGACAAGGATGATTGAT
This sequence comes from Rynchops niger, assembly GCA_013400035.1. Taxonomy (NCBI): domain Eukaryota; kingdom Metazoa; phylum Chordata; class Aves; order Charadriiformes; family Laridae; genus Rynchops; species Rynchops niger. Next base: position 709,709 of record VXBH01007185.1, read on the forward strand.
GATGAACGTAGGGAGAACATATCCTGAGAAAGTGCAAAAGTTCAAACAGAAAATAGGGCAAGGAAGACTTTCTGTTTCGCTCTGGATGAAGAATAGAACCAGCATGAAGAAAGTCACTAAATATTGCTTATATTATTTCTATATTGTACTTCATATTAGACATTGGGGACTATTAAGCAAGCATACAGGGTGTTTTGCTTTCTGTTGTATGTTATTGTAGTGTGTTCAAGATGTCCTTCTTCACAAACTTCACAAGGTGTGCCTTTCTATGTAATTTTTGCCTAGGTGATTGCAGTGCTATAGATGATTGCGGAGATGAATTCTTTGTGTGTTGTAAGTATATTTTAAGCTCAGAATGTTGGATTGTTATGGGATTTCTGAGTAAGCTGCAGAGATTTATTATTAGGCTTTACTTATTGCATTTTCAACTACTTAGCTAATACTAATGTGACGAATAGAATTTCACTGTACTCTTGTTGCTCTCTCTGTAACTTCATTTGATGCTCTAGTTTGAGAAATGATGTCAATCTTTTTTATAGGGTGTCTTTTTTTTTTTTTTTACACCACCATTGTTTGTAAATTTTATTAGAAGTCTGAAAAATAAAATTATTTTCCAACTGGTTTTGTCCTTTTGCATCTGACAAGTACTGGTTTTAGGTTTGCTTTGCTTATTTTCCCTTGACCTTCATCTTCTTGCTAGTTGAATTAATATGGAATGATTATGGCTGTCTCTTCACACTACTTGGTGTTATACGCAAATCACTGTTGACAGCTTGTAATGTGCCTATTAGTAGGAATGACTTTTATGTATTTCTAGCTCATCCTAAACTCATATTTATGTCAGTGGGAGTTCTTATGTATGTAGAAATATAAGCTTGATTACTGCTTTGGTATGATACTTTCCATGATAGAGGAGAAAAGAAAGTTTCAGTTTGTGTGCGGCTGTTGTCATCAATCCTGTATTGGTATTCAGCCACCTATTTTAGTTGATCATTTAAAACCACCAGAACCTCCTTGGAGACAAATCCGGAATTGAACTCCTGAATTAGGAGTTGGTCTACCCAAATCCTCTGTGAGGTATTTATATCGTTCTTGCTGCCACAGTAACTGTATGCCTCAAACTTTGAATCTCCCAGCATATCTGTTGTCAGTGGAGATACGGGAATGCTGTGGTCATGACTCAACAGTTTTGTCAGGAAGTAGGAGCGGCTAAGAACCCTTCCCTACACAGTGTAGGGAGATCGGGTACCTGCCTTGGGGGGACGTGGATCTCGGTTTAAGTGGGGAGTTGCTTTGATTAGCTTATAGGTAATTAAGCTCTTTTCCTCTGTTCTGCAGAAACTGCTTTATTTTGCATTACAACTTCAAGAGAAACCATGTGCACGTCTGTACTGTGCTCCTTGAGCAGGCACTTTACTCAGGATATTTAATCATGCGGCACCATGTCGCTGCAGGGCTTGTTAATCACGTGCAACCTTTTGTGAGTGCGGAGTCTTTGGGCAGATCTAGAGCTACTAGGAATATGTTTCCATTGTGCATTGTAGACCAGGGAGAGAGAAATCCTAGAGAGAAGCAAGGCTGATGTGTCCTCAGTCAGAGAAGGGGCTTGAACTCTAAAGAACAGCCTGCACTGAGGTCTGTTTTATGATCTTGCCTGGGCAGGTTTAACCAAGGTCATGAACAGTCTGTAACCGGGTTGGGAATATAGCTTTGGTCTTTCAAATCCTGTACAAAACCCTTAACCCTGGGAGCAGGAGTCTGATGATAATTCATTGCAGACACTGCTTTTGAAAGTGGTTAAAGAGAAGTCCTGTCAGGTGTAAAATTGTGCAATCAGTCTCGAAAAATAATGGCTGCAGACTCCATTGCCACATCCATGTAACTGAGATTGTTTTCTTTTTTTTTTTTTNTGTGTTTTTTTTTTTTTTTTTTTTTTTTTTTTGTTTGGCTTTTAATCAGGTACTTTTCTAACGTAGTATTAAAACAGATACTAAAGAAATCACAGTATATTGTTATACACAACTTTAAAGTAGCTATTTTTTTCTGTTGGAGCCATTACCTCTTTACCCATGAGACTGAACGTCTTATGTGTTTATCTTGTAGTGTGTTTATTTCCCTGCTTTCTCTGAAAGTATAGGAACAGGATTATTAGTAATTACACACCTTTTACACCTCTTTTCAAAGATTTTTTTTTTCACATTATTGAAGCGTGATGCTGTAACATCTTATGCTTCCTCCCACCTTCAAAAAAGCTACAGGCTGTCTAAATTCTCAGTTGAGAAGGATGTGTTTGTCATCTTCTGCAGCATTTTTTCTACTTGTATTTCTGCGCTAATCTTAGAGCTCTGGGCAGTTGGGCTACACACACACTGTCAAATCTATAAAAGGAACAGTTTGCACCTCAGAGGAATCTGGAAGTCAGTCGTCAGTATTATTGACCTGAGTGACAGTGCGTTTGTGAGTTTTTCGTGTGCTTTGATGACCACGGGTTCTGGGTACTGATGGCTTTTTGCATGAATTAGAAAAACATGCATTTGTGCTCTCTTCTTTTAAGGTTTTAAGATGCAGTGAGGTGCATCTTCCATAATGTGTATCACCACTAAATGAGGTGACTGCACCGGACAATGAATGGTTTGGCAATCTGGTGTTTTACTTACATTACCCTTACTGTAAAAGGCTCTGAAATTTTTATTGTAAAGTAGTGTTATTTTTTGGCTTTTTACAGATTCCAAAACACCTTTTGAAACACCAGTTTCCCCACATCTTTCTGAAATAAAAGAAATCCATGACTGTTGCTGTTCTTGACAATGAAATGCAGTCATTTCTGGAGCTGGTTGTGCTGACAAAAGCACACAGCACTGTGCAAATCAAAGATTGGAGCAAAGGTATGTTCTCAGTTGAAAGTGGCAGAGGAAAGGGGCGTAAAAGAGATGGGTGTAGTGTGAGGCTTAAAAGCTCTCTTTGTTCTGGTTTTCTTTTTGCAGTTTTGCCAGGACCTCATGTCTATCCCTGAGTTAGTTCGCATCCTCTTACTAAGGTGCTGTTGGGTCTGCTTATGCACTGGGTTGGGATGTTGCTTATCAGCAGTTCACAGGGGAAGGAAGATTTTATTTTTTTCTTCTCAATTTACTGCTGCTATTTTGTACGATATTACAATGCTTCTTGGCATTGGGCTTCACTCCCAAACAATCAAGGAGAGACCCAGCTTCCGTTTACTTTGCTGTTGCTGGTAGAGGCTCATATAAGTGACCTGGCTCTTCCAAAGCTTTGCTCAGAGGAGGTCATTTAATGGATATGACTTTGGATTTGAGACATTACAGTAAAATACAAGATGTGCCGCCCCTACCAGAACTGTGCAGCTCTGACTTGCTTTCGGCACTGTAGGAGCTGCCTTACCTCTTATCTAAAAAATAGTACTGAAGATACTCCCCGTCTATCATGGAAAAAATCCCCGCAGCAGTTTGTGATAAGAATAAAGGTTCTAATCTGAATTCAGAGTAAGAATTAAGTGCTCAGCACTTCTTGGGATCAGGCAGTAAGTGGAACGGATAGCCTCTGGTCTGTAATGGGAAAAGAAGTGCCTGGCACAGAAGCACTGGTAAGTGAAATGATATTAAACATGTCAAGAGATGAGAGCACTTTCCTACATGAGGGAATGTAGACAACGTAGCTCAGCAGAATTAATTCTTTTGTACTCAATAGAAATGTTGCTGGATTGCTTTTCTGTCAGAGAGCCAGTGAAGATATTGATACACCATGGTATTGACCTTTTATACCCATCAGAATGAACAAATGGGAAAATCTACTTCCTCCCATAAATACTATCAAGCTGGATAACAGCTTCTATTATTGTTACGACTGATGGCTACTTCTTCCTCTGTTGTGAGCAACAGCTTTTCTGAACAGAGAGAAAGAAATGTTTTGAAAGAGCAGGAGTCTGATGATAAAAGCTTGAAAAAAGCTACTCCCTTTGGAATGTAGGGTTTATGGTGGTTTTGGTTTTGATCCAGAGACTCATCAGATCAATTGGAACGTGGCCAACACAAAACAGAAGGTTTTTTTTTTTCTTTTTCTTCTTTTTTTTCTAAATAGAAATCCATTTCTTTCTTGAAAAATTCTTCAGAATCCTGTAAAGTGTTAGCAGACACTTTCTGTCTTCATTTTCCAAAAGGGTGAAAGTAGAGTGCACCTGCAAAGGAAAAAAACACAAAAAAAGATCAGGAAAACATTGAGCTGAACTCAGGGGGAAGAAAAAAACCCCCAGTGGTAGCCCTGGATTAAGATTCCTAGGTTTGATCCCCATGCAGATCCTCTCCATCGTAAACAAAGTTACTTGGAAAAAAACCCCCTCAGTTTCTTGACTTGCATTTCTGTAAAACGTTTGTAATGTCTACCAACATTATATTTTTAAGATCATAGATTAAAGAAGGCTATGCAGAAAAAAAAATTCTGTTTTGATTAACACACTGATATCAAAGTAATTTTGTGGCTCAGAAGAAATTGGTGACTGTCAGTAGGATAACAATCATTTGGATGGGATGTCTGGGGGGTTGACAGCAGCTCACTGTGAGTAGATGAGAGAATTAAAAATAGATTCTCAGTAGGGGTGCGACTTTTCCTACCAACCCTTTTTGACAGAGCCACTTAAAACTGGAAGTATGCAAATAAGAAGGATGAAATTTGTTCCAACAAAATTACACAAACTGCTTAAGTTTATCCAAAACCCATGACAAGACACATCAGTGGAATTAGTTTTGGTGATTCAAGGTGACAAATGTACTTAATACTTCAAGATATCTATGGAAATACTGTCAGTCTGGCTGATAGTATCCCATATGGACTTGTAATCAGATTCAGTCCTTGAGATATCAGTCATGTAGAGGTGGTGACGTGGGCAAATTCTTACTGTTTCTAATAGAACTGTGCAACCCTATACCAAGTTGTATCACTTGGTTCATAAAGAACAAATAAGGTTTTCTGATATTGGCTTAGTAAAGTTTAATAATACGGTAACACCACCTTCATAAGGGATATTGGCATTTTTTAGCAAGAAAACGGCAGGTGTGGCAACAAATCCGCGGAAGACAAAATTGTTTATTACCTGCTCCACAAAAATACACTGAAATCAATTTGAGGAATGAATCGCTGAAGAATCACAAAATGAGCACTTCCCATAGGCAGGAGGGTTAGAAAATGTGGGTAAGCCTTTCTGGTATAGAAAAGCCTGCCAAACAGTTTTCAGGATGGACTGCTTTAAGGTTGTCTGCGGTTTTATGTATTGCATTATTGTGCGTAGTTATGAATGCTTCTGCTGAAATGCTAGGGAACATGTCTAGAGGAGAAAAGAAAGACAATTCTGCAAAAGTCCACATAGCAGAGTCTAGAACCGTGGGGTTGTTTGCTGTGCATCACAGGAAACACAGAAGAAATCCATGCTAAACTTTGCTGTTCTTGCCCTGTCTGGCTTAGTGTTGGATGCACTTTACAAACCTGCGTGCCTGCTATAAAGCTAAATGTCTAACGCAGGCTCCTGGCAGGAATTTGTGATGGCAAAGTGCAGATGACGGTGTTTTGGGCAGAGTCGCACTTAAAATCGGAGGGGAACCCCAGGGTGTGCAAGAGAAGTAAGAAGCTTGAGAACTAGACTGATCTAGGAGTTTTGTGTTATGGTTTTATTATTGTGGTTCTGACAAGCTTACCTCAGTCTACCTAGTTGTGTAATATCTGTATCTGGATAATGTTTACTTCCCAAGGCTATTGTCAGGATTGATGGGGTGGCGTTTCTACAGTACTTTGGATATGCTACTTTGGATATGCTACTTTGGGTATTCTATCCATGTGCTAAAGATTATATTAAATGTAATGTTCTCCAGGCTGCAGTGAGAGACAGAAAGTTGTTTTCCTTTCAAGTGAACTGTGGACAGAAAAGGAACTCATTCATAAGAGTTACTAAAGAAGAAAATTAGCCTGCCAGGATGGAGCAGCTGCTCTACAATTTTTTTGTTTTTTATTTTATTTTTTTTTTTTAAATGCTGGGAAGTCTATCACTAATTTTTATAACTTCAACAAATAGTTCAAAGCTGTTTTCTATTTAATGAAAGATCACAGGGCGGTGACACTGAATATATGATTTCAACAGGGTTTTTGGTGTGTGAAATTGAGCTTGAAGAGCAGTGCCTTTCAAGAACTGCAGGGTTGCTGGGAAGAAGTTATCAATGCAGGAACATTTACAGTTAGTGGATTCAGAAAATCTACAACTGAGGACACGGCAGTTGAAAAACAGTTCTTTCTAAGCATGGGATTAGCTGGAGGGTTGAGCAATTTTTTAGCACTGAGAAAGGAGCAAGATATCAAGAACATGCTTGAGGATATGACCGAAATTCAAGCCAAGTTGTAAAAATAGAGGGGGAAAAAAGGAAAACATAGTTGTATTACGTTTTTTTCATGTATTCTTTTCCTAAATTCTTATGGAGAGGCATATTGCATCAAATCTAATTTTGCAAATTTTTTTTGATGGAATGATTTTTTTTTTTTTTTTTTTTTTTTGGGTCAAAATCCATTTTTCCT
>VXBH01007185.1:716285-763038 GCA_013400035.1 Rynchops niger
AATCCATTTTGCCTGATGTAGGGATTAGGTAAAACTCTGAGCTCTTCCCCAGTAAAAGGTGTGAGAGCAGATGACCACAGGGAACTTCTGGAGCAGTTCAAGCTATCTGAGGATCTGCAGTTAAGTATTTCAGCTAGTCAACTATCCCATCTTAAGTAAGTAGATATTTTCTGTTGAGTTTCTTTTGTGCTGGCTAAACTGAGCTCGAAGTGTAAGATCTCTGGGTCAGAACCATGGTATCACGATGAAATCTTAAATTTACTGTGCTTGAGCAACTAAGCAAATCTTTTTTATGGTGTAAAAAATGCTCTTTACCCGACTTTTTACTACTTTTTACTTTTTACCCCTTTTCTGTTCCATTCCTAAATGGCATTGTGGAGGGAAGGAACTCCTTACATTCTGGCCTTCCTTGCTGGTGTAGTAACATAATGACTGTTGAAGGGTCCCTTGAAACACTCTAACTTGCTTCAGGGAGTAATTCAACCCATGGGTGTAGGACAGATGTGTGGAGAAAAATGTCACGCGGGGCTACTGCTGCTTTTTCATCCCCTCTGCTTCAGCTCCGGTGAAGTTTGATGCTTCAATATGTCTGTAACAACATGTAATTTTTGTGTGTGTGTGTATAAGTTAGACTGAGCTTCCTTGGGTGGGGATATTAAGATCAAAACAAGTGTCTGTTAATGTGATACGTGTGATAAATGACAGCCAGGATGGGGTAAGTGAATACCAGAGCCTTACCCGTAGATTCTACGCTGCAGTAAAGTGTCTTTACTGCATACAAGTTATGCTTGTATATCTTCCTTGGCATTATCTTTTATGTATTTCTCTGTTTCCTTTCCTAAAGCAGGGTAGATGAAAGAAAGCAGTCCTCGAGACTTTCTCTGAAGCAGCTAACCCCACACAAGTCCAAAGGGTAGATGGAAAAGGGGCTTTAAAGTTGACTGTGTGCTCTTAAGTCTTGTCACATGAGGATATTGGGCTATTCACAGTATAAACCACAGCAGCCAGCTGTCAATCAACTAAAATGACTGTTTCAACAGCTGGGAATCAGTGGGACATGAACTCTGGCTGTGTTCCTTCTCCCCTAGCCACATCCTCTGCAGTAGTCTGGATTCTGTGGAATCCTCTGCTAATTCAATGCTGATTGGAAGCAATTTTGAATGTACAAGAAATCTGAGCCCGGAAAATATTAAGGAAATATAAACCTTTTCCAGATCTGGTTTATTACAAGGACAGAGAAGTGTTAAGTGGGCTATATCAGGGCTGGTAATGGTATACTTGAATCCTCTGTAGCACTAGGAAAACACTTCCAGATGAAGTTTGCCAATTCATCTCACTCCTTGAGACACAAAGTCAAGCAGAACACATGTGCTATGGAGATAAATGCTATAGAAAGCTTTGGAAAACTACAGAAGTAATTATACCTAATAATTTATAGCAGTGCTCTCCAATATAGGAGAAGCCTGTGAGCAGCCCCCATGCATAGTTAAGTATCTGTATCTTTTGAAGCTGTGCAGCTTAATTACAGTTTCATTACCTTTGACAAACCATAATTTCAGTGATGAGTCGGGGATAAAAGAAAACACTTGTCTTAATGTTACTATTTTGAGCTTTCTCTCCTTTGTTTGTTCTTCTAGTTCTATCCATTTCTTTCTAATGATGGTCATCGATTATCTTGTTAATAATTTTTTTTTCTGGGAGAAGTTGACTAACTGTAGCAGTAAACGTGAAGTTGAAAAAGAAGGACAATGAATGTGAAGATGATATTGCGAGGTTTTCATTTTTATTCTTCCTAGAGTCATATCTAAGCCCAATCTAATTCTCTCTTTGTGTGGAACATGGTGCACGGGTTATAACAAGGATTCTTTTCTTCATGTCTTTATGTGGAATGGGCTGGAAGGAAGGAATCAAATAACTAGTCTAATGTAAATTGGCACAGCTCCATTGGCTACAAACAGGCCCAAGCGTATTTTTAGTGCAAGCACAAGCTAAGCTCTCACTGTGGAACAACACTCTTTGGGGGAAGTAGCAGACAGAACAGAGTTTTCTTAGGGCAATCCCTAGATGAACATTTCAAAATGGTAATTAGAGCTGAACATAAACTTCCTCCATCTGTAAGAGTTTGTAGAGGTAGGTTTAATTTGTCTCCAATATCCTAGATTTCACTTTGCCAGCTTTTGAGATATTTTCATATTTGAGCCCTTCTCTATTTAGTTTGTCACTGTATCTGTACAGATGTAGCTAAACTCTTTATTTGCAAAAAAAAAAAAAATCCCTTTTCTTCATGAATGATGACTGGGATTTAAAGTCTCGTTGTAAGCAGAAAACTTGAGTAAAAGGGATACTTTATCCAATTTTGTATAATTGGTAGAATTAATTCTCTGTTAATTAGAAACTTTTTGACAAGAATTGTTGTGATAAGTTAGGATGCTTCTTAGTACAGTGGCATAAGAGCTAATTTTCATTGCAAGTCTAAAATGTCTCTTATGCATATTAGTTGAAGATTATCCCCTTTCCTCATCCGAGAAGGAATGTCTCGGTGTCAAGAAATGAATGAATTGTTGGACCTTTTGTCTTACGTGTTTCTTCTGGTGTAAATTTGCCATAAATCACTCCTTTGCTAGTCAAGAGAGTGAGGATATCTAAATCCCTGTGTGAGTACATGTGTGTATATGTGTATGTGTTAGTGATTGTCCTTTTCGTTTATTTTCAGTCTCTCCAAACTTCCTGCTAAACATTACTTTTGTATTGACTTTCAACATCTTGAAATGGGCTAACGCTCCTACTGCAGCAGAACTCTGCACTTTCTGTTGGGATGTGCTGTTCTAAGAAAATGTAGAACAACACTTCCCATTTGGCAAGCCCTCCTAATTTCAACGGTGCTTCTGCAGTACCGAGATGCTCAGTGGTGGCACAGTTTGTCTTGTGAACTTCAGAACGCAAAAGAAACAGACCACGTGAGGTGTTGCATCCAGTCTATGTGCGCTTTGCCTCTTCTGTTTCTTTTACACGCTGAGCAAGAGGAGCGAGATGAGAACGCCACACTGCTTATTACTGCACTGTAGAGTCAAGTCTGCTGTCAGTCATACCTGTTTGGGCCCCATCTGAGCCTTATTTTCAGTGGTACAGCAGTTTTGCTGGAGTCTCTGCCTCGAGTGGTTTTCACTTGGTGCAGAATGAGTGGAAATTAACAGATCTGTTGTACAAGGAAGGCTAGCAAATATGGGGAAACTGAGTGTACTTTAAATATCAAATGTTCTTCTAGTAGTGTAATGCTACCCCCTGTTGGAAATTGGAATATATGGAGTATAAACCAGAATACATGGAACCAAAGCCTCTTTGACTTTGTGTCTGTTACTTTGTTTTCATTGAACTTGATAGGACTGCAGAAGTGCCAGTCTCTGTAATTAAGAAAAAAAAAAAGGATTGGTTTTTTTTTTTTGGCATAATAGGAAAGATGTTTCTCCCCAGTTATCAAAACTGAATTCAGTTTAAAATAATCTTCTTTTCATGTTAAAATCCAGCTGTAGGAGCAGACGCCTTCAATTTTACTGTCTTTCTATAAGAATACAAATATACCACCTGTTGTAGTTAATATTGATTTTTATTGTTCACAAACATCTATCTATTCATAAAGGCCTTACCGCTCCTAAAAGAGAAACACATCCTGTCTTATTTTGCATGGCTAAAGCTACTCTATACACTATTGTTCCGCTGCCTGCTGAATAGCAGCACTCACGTTCACCTGTGAAAACGAGAATGGTTAAAGCAATGCTGTGGGTGCACTGCTGAACCTTCAAAAATTGGGACAAATGCATATTTGAATTTTGCTTGAGCATTACAGCTGGGATTTCTGCATGCACCTTGGGAGAGGTGGTTTAGCTAACAGGAGCCTAGCTGAACAAGGCTCTGAAAAGGGGAAAAGGGAATGTAATGCTGCTACGAAAATCTCTCTAAGAAGTTGACAACGCCACCTTGAATCAGGAAATCTGCTCGGCGTCTTATGCTTAACTTAAAGATTGTTCCTTTTTGTAAAATTCCAGAACAGAACTTCTGCTACTGTAAGTCATGACAGCTCAGGTGAGGAGTTAGGGGGAACAATGTAGCTGATTCTTATTATCTGGAAGAACTGGCTGTCTTTATTTTGTATGATATGTTTGATATGTTTTGTATGAATGTATGATATGCTGAACTGCAGATCAGGGGTATCTGCCTTGGACCTTAGGCCTCACAGTTGGAGAAAAAGAACTTTTTATTTCTGAACTGAGTGTATTTGATGGTTTAGTTCAATGGCAATTGTGTAAGGAGTCTTTGATGTCCTGAATGGCAGAATGATTGTTATGAGATACATCTGGTGAAAGATGAGGCAGTGAAAGCTGATGTTAATACATTTTATTATGTATCTAGCATCAGTTCACAGGTGCATTTGTTCAGGGTTCTGTGCTCTGAAATCAGGAGCTGCTGTGTGCCTCCGTTGTCAAGTTTGATGAATATGCCCTATGACATTTGCATATGGTGGTGTTATTTTTTGTCCCTGCCTTCTTACTTCTGCACCAGTTCTGGCAATCTGTATTTATCTGTATTTATCAAAGACATTGAATTAAAATTGGTCTCAGAGGCAATGTGTTATGTCTGGCTTAGCCATTTTTCCTGGCTGGCTGAATTTCCCAGCCTAGTCCTGGTTCCTGCTATGAAAGTCCTCCTGTGCCATGAACTGGGAAGGTTCAGTGTTCTGGTTGTGCTCCAGTGTCTTTGTGCTGTGAGGTCTGTCAGGAAGCTTAGATGAGGTCATCTGTTCAGCAATATTCATGACCATTAGTGTCCACCTTTTCATTTGAGTTGCTTATACAGATTTACCTAGAGCGTTTGCTACTGCAGCGTCTGTCTGCAGCTTGTCACTGTATCTGTCCTTACAAAACCTCCATGGAATAATGAAGTGCTTCTACCTCTATAGAAACCAGTGCTTCTGATTTTTACCAGAGGTTAATTAGGACAGACTCTCAAAATCACAGAAGTATTTAGTAATATTGTTTGATCTTGAACCATCATACCCATTTTTTGAAGAACCATGAGAAACTCAAACCTAATGAAATTAGTTTAAAAAAACCTGTAAGACAAAATCAAAATCTGTGTTTGAGGGAGGTGACAAAGTGTCTTTATTTTATAGAATCATAGAATTTTATTTATGTTTCTTAAGTTGTTGTGGTTTTGGGCATTACTCTGTGACCACAAGCTGTCCAGCTGATACTGGTGTTAGGAAAGTTTATGATGGTGTGGTGTTGTGTGCCTTCACACTTTGCTGTCTACTTGGGGTGAGAGTTATTGCTTTGGGGCAGCTCTATGTGCTCTTGACTTTGATTTTTATATATATATATATATATATACATATTATTTTTTTTTTTTCCTAGCAAGTATGCAAGCTTGACTTGTAATAGTGCCTGGAAACAGACAAACTTCACTGATGTGTTTACACGAGATATTTTACATGCATTGGAACTTACGGCATAGCTGTTTCCTCTAGAATTCCATCTGAAGAGTTTTGTACATAATGAGATATGTATGTGATGTTAAAAGGATGTTATTTAGCTTGAAAAGTTAAGCCCCTCACTGTTAAGGAATTGACAGATTTACAGTTGTTCATGCCATCTTGACTTTACCCACACACGTGTGTGTCTTGTGCAGTGAACGAGGCAGATGTCCTGTGGAAAAAACGATATGTGACCATGTAATTGCATTACAGTCCAGTTGTTCGGCACAATCCTAGTGTGACTCTTTGGTATGAAGTAAATCTAGGGCTGGTTTTGAAAAGCAAAAGACAAGAGCAAATCATGTGCCTTGTTGCTGCGTCAGCTTCCCCGTGCCCATGCATTATCGGTAGCAGAGCTTGAAATTCGACCCTTTGGCATCGCAGCCCAGACTCCTACCATCTGAATCTCAGGGCTGTTGCTGCTGGCTGGCAGCTGGAGGTGGCTTTTATCTCAGGCTGGAAGCTGGGCAACTGGTTCCAGGTACTGGCTTTTGTGGTAGCTGTGGCAGAGGACTCAGCCCAGCTTTTCTTTCTCTCTCTTGAGTGGCCAGTTTCAGAGGATGCTAAGGGGAAGTGTGTCATTTGCAGAGCTAATGGTCATATTCTGATGCCGATGGTCATATTCTGGATTGGGTGACAAGTGGCCCGTGGCTGTGGGCGGCTGACAAGCCCACACCACGAAGCAGAAGGCCCCTCTCAACAGAAGCATATCACAACCACAACGGAAGAGCTCCTCTGTAAAAACATGAGAGAGAGAAGATGGGTACGCAAATCTGGACTAGAACTAAACAATACTTTTCATTCTTAACTCATCTCTTGTTTAAACAACACCGGTAACTTGTAGAGGAGTTGAGCTGTGATTACCCCACAGGTTTCAGGAGGCGTATCTTAATGTGTCAGGGAGCACAGTGTGCTAGCACCACTGAAATCGCCAGCTTCATGCTTCAGAAAATAGCTGATGTTTGGGCTTGGCTGAGCAAACCGAGATGCTTCTGAACTGACTTCAGCAATCCTTCTGTAAGCCGACAGTTGGCTTGCGACAGATGAAGCTGAGTAATCAGAAGTTTGTGGCTGAAATTGGAGCCTTGCACCTGAAGCATGCCACGGACAGGAGTTTCTGTTTCATTTGGAGTTGTTATGAAGGATTGCAGAGTTTAATAATTTTGTATCTTTTGTTCAAAACCTGATCAACTGCTGGGCATTGGGAAACAGCCCATCAAAGCAGATGACCTTTAAAGGTTGCTCCGTGCTCTTACCGACCTTTCCTGGGAGCTCTTTTTTTTCCCTGTGGCAGCCTAAGCATTACAGCTTTAAAGTTTTCTGATTATTTGCTCCAAGAATAAGCCATAGTCTTTTAATCCTCATAAGGAAGGCACCTTAACTGTCAGTTTCATTAGGGACTGCTTTCTTTTTGCTGAAATATCTGAGCTTTGCAGAATTTCAGACACGTTCAAGACTCTTTCTTTTCCATTTTCTAAAAGCAATTGACATTTTCCTGTTCTTGTGATACTAATTTCAAAAACCTTCGTTGAGAATTTCTCGTTGTGTCCTTTGCTCCTTTGTGAAGTTGCTGACAGTTCAAGATACTGTTGTCACAAACTATGAAATGTAACTGTAGTCTGCTGCCTCCCTCTACATGCAGACTACACAAAGCAGCCAGAGGGATTGTGATGAAGGGCCACCAGGTACATACAGCAGGCACAAGAGTCTTTGTCTTTGTTCATTGTTAGAGAAGTCGGCTTCACAGTTTCCACTTTTCAGGAACCACCCTCTGGGTTTCAAGCCATGAGTTTGATGGTTTTCTCTTGAAAAACTGAATGTTTTGCATGGTCTTGATGCTGCGCAATAGCTTTAAAATAAAGGAAGGGAGGGGAGAAAAAAATCTAGATTATATTCTCTGTGAAAATTAAGCAGCTGACCGATGTTTCAATCCATCCTCTCTGCTTATGAGTTCATTTTTGGTACGAATAAAAATCTCAAAGTGCAAATAGTTGCTTCTATTACTGTTGAGTATGAATTCCTCTTTCATAAAAAGAAGACTCTGGGAGCCTCTCATTTATTTTGAGCCTTTCTTCTTCCAGTCTGAGGATGCAGACTGGGGCAAAACCTCATAGATGTGCTTAGACCACAGCAANTTATTTATGTTTCTTAAGTTGTTGTGGTTTTGGGCATTACTCTGTGACCACAAGCTGTCCAGCTGATACTGGTGTTAGGAAAGTTTATGATGGTGTGGTGTTGTGTGCCTTCAGACTTTGCTGTCTACTTGGGGTGAGAGTTATTGCTTTGGGGCAGCTCTATGTGCTCTTGACTTTGANCTCTTACTAGGTTCAGAATAATGGAGCTATAAAAAGCTGCCAAACTTAGATGAGTTGAAAGAAAAGCTTTAATTCTAAAGATACACAAAGGGAATGACACAAGCTGTGACTGATGAGGTGTGTCTGAAATGTTGACAGTTATCAGGCAAATGGCATTTCATTCCTCTTGCCAGTGATGATGGAGCCCAGCTCAGCATTACAATCTACAGAAGCTGATCTACTTTTTCTTGGAAATGTGGTTTCCTCCTTTTTAGGAGGAAAAATATGAAACAAAAATGTTTTGGTTCTTTGAAAATACATGTTTTGTATGGAACAGCTACCTAATTGCTACTACCCTTAGAGCCAGTGATGGGAGGGATTAGTCTTAAGACAATATTTTCCTTCGTTTTTTTTTCTGTCCACCTGACTTGTAAGCTCCTGGCTCCTTTTTTACACCACAGAGATGAGCTTACAAAGCAGTTGTGATACCCCTTGTCACTATGAATCCGGCAAAAATCTTCCAACAATAGGAAATTGGGTACAGTACAGTAATCTTTGTTCCTTGCATTGGAGTTTACACTGGAAGATTTGGACTTTGGGGCTGATCTTGTATCCAAAGACTAAAACTCCCGTTAGCAGCAGTGGAGCAGAATTGGGTACGTAGTCCACGGGAAGTGATTTGAGTACATAGAGAAAGGCAGACTCGCTGCTCTTTATATGGGACAGTATTTGTGTCTGGTAATTTTTGAAATGAGAACTGATCTGGTAAATCACATATTTCATGAACTTTAAAGTGAATGAAACTTTGAATGAAATAAAATGAAATTAAAAAAAGAGGAGGGGGAGAGAAAGACAAAGATATATCAAATATACACAGGGGAAGGGAGGGAATAATCCCATTTTGACTCTAAAAAGGCTTATGTGCTATGATGGTTATTTGCACACACAGAAATAAATGCCAAGGCTTAGGTTCTGTTTATCTGTTTAGGGCAACAGAGCTAATCTATGAATAACGATACAGCGTATCAGACTAGTGGGTTCTCCTAACGTCTATCATTGAACACTACCCAAGATATTTGGAAGCAGAACATCAAAAATGAATGTCATCTGACAGCAGCCAGATCACTACCAGAGCGAAAATAGCCCTGGACATGTAGTTCACGATGTGTGATATACAAGTGGTACATATCCGTTTACTGTGGGTGTTGTGGTGGGGAGGTTGTTTGAACTAACAACCATGCATCACACCCTTCAGCGCTCTGCTCTTGGGTCACAGATAAAAGAAACTGCATTGGAAGGATATTTAACTTATATTTATGAGTAATATTATGAGATATGCAGGATTTAGATACCCGCTTTATTAGTTATTGTCTGAATATTGTAGCAGGCATGACAAAAGCATATTATTGGAGTGAGGTCACTCACCCCTTTTCTTTGGTGTAATCGTGTGGTGGGTTGAGGTATGTATCACACTTTGCATTTAAAAACCATGCATTTGCGTTTGTATATTATGCTGTAATAATTTTAGACGTTTCTCTTAGCAATAAAAACATGTTCTGTCTGAGTTTTGTAGAATTAAAGAAGATAGGTTTTAGGTCTCTGCTACCATTCCTTCTACTGACTNATGCTGCGCAATAGCTTTAAAATAAAGGAAGGGAGGGGAGAAAAAAATCTAGATTATATTCTCTGTGAAAATTAAGCATGTTTCAATCCATCCTCTCTGCTTATGAGTTCATTTTTGGTACGAATAAAAATCTCAAAGTGCAAATAGTTGCTTCTATTACTGTTGAGTATGAATTCCTCTTTCATAAAAAGAAGACTCTGGGAGCCTCTCATTTATTTTGAGCCTTTCTTCTTCCAGTCTGAGGATGCAGACTGGGGCAAAACCTCATAGATGTGCGTAGACCACAGCAAATGACACCTGAAGATCTGTACACCTAACTCTTACTAGGTTCAGAATAATGGAGCTATAAAAAGCTGCCAAACTTAGATGAGTTGAAAGAAAAGCTTTAATTCTAAAGATACACAAAGGGAATGACACAAGCTGTGACTGATGAGGTGTGTCTGAAATGTTGACAGTTATCAGGCAAATGGCATTTCATTCCTCTTGCCAGTGATGATGGAGCCCAGCTCAGCATTACAATCTACAGAAGCTGATCTACTTTTTCTTGGAAATGTGGTTTCCTCCTTTTTAGGAGGAAAAATATGAAACAAAAATGTTTTGGTTCTTTGAAAATACATGTTTTGTATGGAACAGCTACCTAATTGCTACTACCCTTAGAGCCAGTGATGGGAGGGATTAGTCTTAAGACAATATTTTCCTTCGTTTTTTTTTCTGTCCACCTGACTTGTAAGCTCCTGGCTCCTTTTTTACACCACAGAGATGAGCTTACAAAGCAGTTGTGATACCCCTTGTCACTATGAATCCGGCAAAAATCTTCCAACAATAGGAAATTGGGTACAGTACAGTAATCTTTGTTCCTTGCATTGGAGTTTACACTGGAAGATTTGGACTTTGGGGCTGATCTTGTATCCAAAGACTAAAACTCCCGTTAGCAGCAGTGGAGCAGAATTGGGTACGTAGTCCACGGGAAGTGATTTGAGTACATAGAGAAAGGCAGACTCGCTGCTCTTTATATGGGACAGTATTTGTGTCTGGTAATTTTTGAAATGAGAACTGATCTGGTAAATCACATATTTCATGAACTTTAAAGTGAATGAAACTTTGAATGAAATAAAATGAAATTAAAAAAAGAGGAGGGGGAGAGAAAGACAAAGATATATCAAATATACACAGGGGAAGGGAGGGAATAATCCCATTTTGACTCTAAAAAGGCTTATGTGCTATGATGGTTATTTGCACACACAGAAATAAATGCCAAGGCTTAGGTTCTGTTTATCTGTTTAGGGCAACAGAGCTAATCTATGAATAACGATACAGCGTATCAGACTAGTGGGTTCTCCTAACGTCTATCATTGAACACTACCCAAGATATTTGGAAGCAGAACATCAAAAATGAATGTCATCTGACAGCAGCCAGATCACTACCAGAGCGAAAATAGCCCTGGACATGTAGTTCACGATGTGTGATATACAAGTGGTACATATCCGTTTACTGTGGGTGTTGTGGTGGGGAGGTTGTTTGAACTAACAACCATGCATCACACCCTTCAGCGCTCTGCTCTTGGGTCACAGATAAAAGAAACTGCATTGGAAGGATATTTAACTTATATTTATAAGTAATATTATGAGATATGCAGGATTTAGATACCTGCTTTATTAGTTATTGTCTGAATATTGTAGCAGGCATGACAAAAGCATATTATTGGAGTGAGGTCACTCACCCCTTTTCTTTGGTGTAATCGTGTGGTGGGTTGAGGTATGTATCACACTTTGCATTTAAAAACCATGCATTTGCGTTTGTATATTATGCTGTAATAATTTTAGACGTTTCTCTTAGCAATAAAAACATGTTCTGTCTGAGTTTTGTAGAATTAAAGAAGATAGGTTTTAGGTCTCTGCTACCATTCCTTCTACTGACTTGCCTTAGCGGTAGCCACTAAAGGTTAGTGAAGTCTCTCTCTCACAAAGGGTTGCAGCAGGAAATCTCACAGTTGCAGAAATAATAGAATATGACATATTGAAATGGAAATGAAGGCAACAACCTTATAGTGTGTAACAATCACTTCATAACAAAATTTTTGTTATTGTCTCATTTTTTTTATCTAGTCACATCTGATTCTTGTAGTTATTTGTTCCTTCATCTATTCACTATAATTTCAATGCCATTTTATCAGTGTCCCACATCTGATGTAATTTCACACATCTAACTTCTGCTTGCTTTTTGCATCTTTCTTTGTCAAGTGTAATCTAGTCTTCTAATAATGACTTCGAAAGTATATTTATTTGAAATTACCTATCTAGCCTTTATCAATTCTCTCATCTTACCTAATTTTTACGAAAACTTTTTTTAGAATTTATTTTATAAGAGTAACTAGGTGTTCCAGGCATGAAATAAGACCCCATTGTTGAACAAACCGTACCTATTATACTGTTATATTATATTTTATATCTATATTTTTTATATATATATATTATATACTGTTAACAAAATGATCTCTCTCTAATTTTCAGTTATTTCCGTGTCATTTATGATGCGCAGCATAAAAGGCAAATAACGGTTTGAATTCTCATTCGCGTTCAGAGGTCAAAAAGCCCCGTTGATTGATTTTAACTTGCATTAAGCAGCACATCACCAAAATGAAGTTTCTACGACTGAAATCTTTTTAACAGTTCAGCATTGCTTACTTTTTAATTGTCATTCTTGCAGAAGTGCTATACTTGGGCAACACCGAGAGGAGGGAAAACCAGCAAACCTTAATTTGCAAGTAAATGAAGTAGTTATAAATTGAATTTACAGGGGGAGCAGAGCTGTTTAGCAAATAGGAGTGTATGGTATTTTGCGAATAGCTTTGTTATAAGGTGAGAAGACGACCAATAATTATAAAAATATTCAGTTTATTCTTTGTTTCTTTGCATTACTGCTATTTGTAACCTCTGTAATGTTGAAAGAAGACTCCTGTCTGGGAGATTATTTATAAACAAAGAAGGAAAATGCCATTCTTTCTTCAAAGAGCCTTCAATCTCCTTTCTCCAGGTTTTCTGCTTTCTCCACTTTATTTCTATCCATGTTTTTGACATAATTTAAGATATTCTGATGCGTAATGCGGAAAGAGAGTTAAAAATATTTTTTCCGACTTGCTACCTAGTTTCATGCATCAAGCTCATGCCCTGAATGACAGCAAGGCTGTGCAGACTAACGAATCTAGAGGCAAAGGGGAGGAAGATAAAGGTATTATTTTTTCCCTTCCTAAAACAATTTTTCATTGACTCTGTGACCTAAGTAACATACAGTTCCCCCACCATATCCCACAAAAAAAAAAAAAAGCTTTGTTTTTAAAAGCAAAAAAAGTTGCTAGAAAATTGCGAGATCCTTTCTCGTTAGCAAGACTTGACTGCTGTGCATTTCAGCACTGCAGTCTGCCGCTTTGTTCCATTAAGTGAGCTAGCAGCTGCGACCTTCAGAGGCAGCATAATCTGCTTTGCATCCAAAGACGTACCCAAAGTCGGGGAAATGATTTTTTGATATTCTGTATTAGTAAACCCCTAAAAAGATAGTGGGGGCAGGAAAAAAGCATTTTAAAGTCTGCTATAAATAATCGCGGCAAAAAACCCCGTAGAAGTTATATTGGAATGGGAAAATATTGTTACCTAAATATACAGAATATTGCCCATAATGGAAATGGACTCTAGAGTCCTCTGTCCTTGATCGGTGCAGATACTTCTGCAGATTCCTCAAATGAAAGCAGCAACTTTGGTAGTGGCACAC
The DNA here is from genome assembly GCA_013400035.1 of Rynchops niger. NCBI lineage: Eukaryota > Metazoa > Chordata > Aves > Charadriiformes > Laridae > Rynchops > Rynchops niger. Next base: position 729,497 of record VXBH01007185.1, read on the forward strand.
AGTAACTATAGAAACAGATAACATCTACTATGGTTGAATTAATAAAGTGTTCTTTTTCTGAAATGCTGTGGCATGTATTTTCATTTCAGAAATGAAATCTTGACCACATTTCTGATTTCCTCCCCCTCCCTTCTACTCTAAACAGTTGCTCAAATTCAGTGTGCCATATATTAAAATATTCAGCTACCATAAAAGCTCAAGTAAATACTGACTCTCTAGTTTCCATGTTTGCAATAGGATCAGGCAGAAACATCCTGTATGTTGTGTATCATTCCAATGGTGAAAGCTGTTCCGTGTTGCGGATTTCAAAACTGTATTTTAAAAAAAATTACACCACCCCCTACCCCAATTGTATTAACTAAGCTCTTCTGACGTATATTTTACTGGCTGAAAAGGAATCAGTGTAATCTTTCCTAATCTTTTTCTGGTTCATAGCAAGATCCAACAAAACAACAACAAAAAAGCCTTTCCACTTACCTTAGTTGAAGTTGGAACTAGTTGATAGCTCTGACAGTTTTTTGTGATGGTGACATGTAATGAGCTTTATGTCTTAATATGTTTGCCTTAGCAAAGTGTGCAGGAATTAGTATGTCTTGAGCTTCTACATGGATGATAAGTAAATAATCTGTTTTGTTTTCTGTTGAGAAATTTTGGGAAGTCAACACAGTGCCTGTATAGGGGGAAGTATGTGTAACATTCTGAGTGATCTGAAAAGCCACCGCTTTCTAAGAAAGCATAGGAAACAGGGAGTTATCAGAGGTCACAAGTCTCCGTATTTCGGTGAAGAAAAGTACCGTCAAGTGTTATATAAAATGGAATTTTATTGCTTTGGAATTGAATGATGTTATTGCTCAGCTTTAATAGCTGTATAGTGTTTTTCCACTTCAAAGTCCAGAAGACACATTTATTTATTTAAAAAAAAAAATAAAATAACAATGATGAATTCTTGTTCTTGCCAAGGTCACAGAAATAAAAGAGAGATCTCTTTGGGAGGGTGGTGGTCAGTAGCATGGACCAGACTGACTTGATGTTGCGCTGCAGGACAGCCTTGATACCATCTGGAGATGGAAGCGCCGGAGTGTCCTCCAGATCAGCTTTGAGTGTCATAGATAGCATAGCTGGGGAGAAACCTGGCCTGCCAGCATGTTTTGGAACATGCTTATTCCTAAGTGTGAATGGGTCCTGGTAGTCGATGCCTGACTGCTTTCATGTGCCCCAGCTGCCATCGTACCAGCATGGTACGGGCAATGTGAAGCATCTGAGATGGCACAAAGCTTTTCTACAAGGACTCTGATGTCACAGGTGGGATTTGTAGGAACTCTGAATTCAAGGATAAAATATTTTAGTTATATGGACCTGAGTCAGAAGCACACCATGTTTTGGTCTGTTCACAGCACCTACCATCTTAAGCAAATATAGGTATGGCCTTAATTTACATATGTTATGCCAACTTGGTCTTATCTACCTCTGAATACCAAATGTTCTTGCTTTTTCCTGTTTGATTCAAGACTGATTCAACAGTGCTAAGCTTCACTGTGCCTGCTGCAGTTGTTGCAAAGTACCCAAAGTCAAGTTAGTTAGACTTTACTAAGGTACACAAAGGTTTTGCAACTTATGCACGATCTGAACACCTTTGTGTCTGTTCTGGATTTTAAAAACACGTGTTAAGCTTTTGTGGTGGTGAAGTGATTTCTCTGCCATTTTTCCTATAGTTTGTAAAGTTTCTATTTCTTGTAAAGATTTTTCATTCTAAAATTTTCTGTTTTCTTTAGGGAACAGCAATATTACAGTCTGGAGTCTTACCAGCTATACCAGGTAGGAGCCATTTAGTTATTTGCTTTGTTAAAGAATAACGCTTAAATCCCAGATTGTGATGAGAGAAACAGATTTATGTGAGCAGAACTAAAGGCTATATTGAGAGTTATCCTATTTGTGGGTGATTTTGCTGCTGCAATTCGTGACTGAATATTATGAAATACATTGTAATTTGTAGTATTGTTGGCTGCAAGAAGTAATGTATTTGGTTTTCCCTTCCTTTTGTAATCTAAAGAGGTGCGAAGTTGTCAGTTTACATATAAAGTTGTTTAGTGCTTTTTCTACTTAAATAGTTGAAGAATGTCAAGGAAGTGTTCGTTTCAGGCTATATTAATGATAAGGGAAAAAATGACTTATATGTTCAGTGTGCGTACCCAATTTTCTAAGTAACACAAAAACACAGGAATGCTTCCTCACCAGAGGGAGATGTTTCTCTCATGTCAGTGGAACTACAGACCCACAGACAGAAGCAGTAAAGGGAAGAAGGAGGGTATCTGGCCTGGACAGATTATTTAGGCAAAGGTAACACACTGACTGTCTTTGCATTGTAAATCTGCCTATCAGGAGAACATGGTGGTCATCTGGAGTTCTCTGTTTGATGTGGCCAAACTGCTCTGGCACCTCTTGTATCATCATTTTACTTCAAAAATAACATTTTGTAAGCCTTTGGGTTTTTTTTTTTGTTTTTTTTTTGTTTTTTTTTTTTTTTTGCACTGTCTCCATCTTGTTACTTTGAGAGATCTGTGCAAAGAATTTGTTTAATGTCTTAAACGTCTTTGTATTCCTTAAACTGTTTACCTGATAATTCAGTAAATCCATTAAATTATCAGGTTGCCTGCTTGCAATAGATGTAGAACAGCTTTTTGTGCTTGGATTTCTTTATTAGTTTTAAAAACATTGGCAAATAACGTAAAGTATAGCTGATTGATACTTGTGTGAACAAATCCAGTAAGATACCTAGGATCCGGAGGTGTCTCTGGAGAAGGTCATAAGTAACTCTATTCCTTTGTTTGTTTTAGTAGGAGAAAATCCAGAAGCATTTAACAGATCTTGTTCCTAGTTATTCCGCTCGAGTCAGTGGAATTAGTCTTGATTTATAGATGTGTAAGTAGAAGTACAAATTGTATCATTAATTTTATCTTTACTTCTGGTACTCAGGTTTCTAGTCCTCTAATCAACGCAAGGAAACCAGAGTAATTATGATTAAAGTGTGTGCAAATACAGGAGAAATCGGGTCTGTAGCTGTGTGTGGTGGGCACAATATTATTTCTGCATTAATTTCAGTGGCAAATTAATTGTGGATGCAAATAATATCTGGCAAAAACTTAATCTCAGACTATTGATGTAGATGAAGGAGTTACCTGTTTTGATAAAACCTATCGTTAAGCAAATTGTAAATGTAGAAATACAGGACAGATTTTTAGATCAACACAAAGGGAAGACACAGGACTGAAAAAAATTGAGTGGGTGGATTTTCATGTCTGGTACACTGGTAAATATTGTTTAAGAAAAGAACTGAATATTTGTTGGAATAAGTACAAATGCTTTAGGCAAAAGCAGCATCTAAAGCCAGTGACTGAAGTTTTTAGGTATCTTTATGGGGTTTCATCTCTTAAATGCTCTTATTATATACCTGTAGAACTTTATTCTTCAATACTACACTGTTTTTCAGAATACAAAAGAAACCCATGTTTTCTCTATCTTGTCACATTTTTATTATCCTCAGCTATTTCATTTTAAGTATTGTCTTTTATATATGTGAACATTTCAAGTATAATTGAAGTTGGCGTTGCAAAGCTTTTAAAATAATACTGTAGCTTTTGAATGTTTTGTTTCCACCGTCTTTAATCCAAGCCATTAACTAAAGGGTGCTGAAGGTATTCAAACAGTTCTGTTGGACTACAAGAACAGCATTAGAACTTTTCTGTGTTTCTCTATTATGATTTTTTTTTTAATCCGTTGTTGAGGATGACATAAGGGCACGCTAATTTGAGGTAACTACTTTCAAAACCTGTCTTGCGCATGTACGTGGCAAGACACCTGTACTAGCGTGAATGACCCAATACACAGTTATAATGTTTGCTAGTGTAGCAGTCCACTTCTTTTTCATCAGAGAAAGGATTGTGTTGTATTTTCATTCACATGCACTGTACGAATGCAAACCCACTTCTTCCAGTGCTACAGGTGCCCACATGCTCTGTACAATATTTTTGCTCTTGAATGCCTCAGTTCTGTAGCAAGAACTGGAGTTAAAGAGTCAGGATCAATTATTTAAATACTTTTCAGTGTATGGGTAGTGAATGTGGGCGATATTCCCTTTCTACCATTAGTTATATATACTGAGCAACATACTCAGCAACTTCAGAGAAATATGTCTAATGCTAATGGCAAGCTGAAAAGTGTTCATAAATGTGGCAAAAATTCTGAATTATATTACTAGATGGAAAAAACAAATTGGGGTGAATCATTTAATTCCAGTTTAAATAATTTGGTTGCCCTTGTTATAAATAACTTTGTAAAGATTGATTAGAAAGAGAGACTGAATTAGATTGCTTGCATTTGTAGGAGGAAAGTGTTCCTATTGTTATCATAGCTTTGCAGTACAGATCAAGGTAAGAGATTCTTTGGAGCTGTATGGTGTGGGAATGCCAGCTCTTGGGTATAATAGACGGCATTTATGGTTATTATGGACCTTAAAATACCATGACAGAATGGAGGTTCAAATATGTCATTCAGATTTCCTGATTTCTGAGACTGCCAGATTCTGGAAACACCTAAGTTTTAGTATGTTTGGTCTAAGAAGTTCTCATGGGACCTCATACAGAGTTTCTCATGAATCCTAAAGAAATTCTGCAGCATGATCTAGTGGAGGCAATTTCAGAGATATGTATGTAGGTCCTTTTCTCAGGAGCTGCTTATGTGTTTTGAATTAAGGGATCATGAATGAAAAGCACGTTCAGTGTTGAGAGGTGGAGTCAAAGGACAGCACGTTGCTGCTCCGAATGGTGAGCTGAAGGGCTCGTCATGATCTTGATTATCTTTCTGTTACTATGAATCAAAGTACTCTAGGAAAAACCGGGCTGAAGGGGTTCTGCAGCTCAAACCTCTGCCCTGAGGTTAGGATGTACTTCTGTGTGTATGTCTGACAGGTGTCTGTTTAGCATGTTCTGCAAGGAGAATCCTTAATCCACCTTAAATCATATGAAGTCCTTTGCTATTCTTACATTTAGAATGTATTTCCTAACAGTTGTGGTGTTTCTCACTCTGATTTAGGCCTGTTACTTAAAGCTTGTGCTCCTCTCTAGTTCATTGTAACAACTTAGACAGGAACCTCCATCCCTTACTTATAATGTCTTCATGCTCTCCTCCAAAATATTTGGATTTTTTCAGTTGAGTAGAACTCAGTCACAGCTTTCTTGTTTTATCAATGATGTTTAAACCACAAGGTTGTTTTGTAGGGAGGGGAAAAAATGTGACTATTTCTGTCCTTGGTTGCCAACTTTTCCAAGTGAACTGAGCAGTCTGAATCCCAAGACTCCTATTTAGAGAAGCTAAATTGAGAGCTGGAGTGAGTTTGCAGAAGTGCTTAGGGTCCCTTTGCAATCCCCGGAGAAGAAATTTCATGCGGGCTTTATGTACCATATTTCAGAAAATTTTGTCCCTTCCCCTTAGCTACAGAGGAGCTGTAGCCTAGGCATTCCCAAGAGCCAGACCTAACCTTGGGCATTTCAATGCTCAAATTAAACATCTGTAGTGAAAGGTGGCATCTCCCTGTTCTTCCGTGCTGCAGGCTCTGGCATTACAAAAATCAATAGTTGAATGGGAAAATAAGTTAACAAATATCCTCCCGTGGAAACAGTGTACATTAATGTTGGTACTTTTGTGACTTAAATTCTCTTTTCTTTTATTTTTGCCTGTGCAGTTCCATTTTTTTCCATATTCCACAGGAGCAAATTCATCAGCATTGGCACAGACACTCTTGCTATCCGACAGCCACTTTGCTTGTTACACCAAACTTACACAATGCTTGATGGGAAATGTTCTGAGAGGATGAATTAAGGAATAAACATAAAACAATGCTGTGGATTGGAATTAATCTGAAAAGTCAGCTGAATGCTGATTATGAACATTGTATCTCTATTAAATTGTTCTTAGGTAGATGGGGAATCAAGGTAGGGAGATAAAAAGAAAGAATAAAATTAAGTATATAGCAGGTGATGGGTGCTGAAAATGAACTCAGCTGTCAGACAGCTTAGCTTTTATGATGGAAAAATAGGCTTTCTTTCATGTATTTTTAAAATTCTATTGCAAACCTATGCAGCCAGATACTTCTATTCCAAGCTTAGGAGTAAGCTTTCAGGGAATTAATTGAGAGCAGTGAGAAAGAAGAATCTGGGTTGTACTGTGTTGGTTGTTTTGCTTAGGTTGAAAATAATATATAATTCACAATGTATTTTTTTTCAGGAAATGTGTTGTCAGCTCTTCAGATGTAGAAAGAGAAAGTACAGTATGATACTTTTATTGAGCCTGTAAAGGACTGTGTGCTGAACAGTGGCCACCATAAATATGTCATCCCTCATAAGGCTAAACACTGTAATAGAAGAGCATTATTATAATGAGAAAATGATTAATCAAACCCTGCCATAATATAACATGCTCTTTCTTGATTGTGGTGTGCTTTATAAGTGCACTTAAAATAATTCTGTAGGGGAAGAAAAATAGGAGCTCAGAAAAGGTGTTTTAAGTAAGCTGCATTTACAAGCTAAACCTTTTCCTTAGTGACTCTCTGAATTACTAGGGGCCCGACAGGAGGGAAATGAAAAAGTTACTGCAGTGAAACCATATGCTAGTGAATGATCCAAATGCTGCTGCTTCATCTTCTGGGCTGAGTAGGTCCAGTAGGTTCCTGTTCCCTGTTTTGCGGGTGACAGAAGGTGCTAAGTCCATGTCACAGTGACGCTCCAGTTCTGCCTTTTCTGTATTCCTGATTTGCCTTCCCGTGCCTCCTCTGACAACTGAAATCTGGGGAAAGTACATATCCCAGCCTTCTAGAAAACAAAGGTGAGGAAACCTATTTGCAGACATAGTGATTATTTCAGCATTTTTTTTTTCTTTCCTATTAAGAACACTCAGTATGTGATCTTCATTCTCAGCCAATGTAGGTCCTGAGCTTCAGATGCAAGATGTTTGGAGCAAATATATGTAAAGCATCTTTGAAAGTATATTTTTCAAAAAACAGACACTGACTTTCCTGGTACAAGAAAACAGTAATGATTCTTAACACTTTTGCATTTTTAAGGATGGGAGGCTGGGCTGGAATGGCCCTACAGCATGGGAAGATAAATAATAGCTGGAGGTAGATCCTCTGTGATTCTTTTGGACACACTAAACAGCCATCTTTGTGGAACAATATTTGAACAGTCACTGTGCTTGAATGCGTTTCTAATTTTGAGTGATTTTACCACTTCTGAAGCTGACTGCTAGAGAGAGAGAGGAGGCTTTTCCGAACACATTGACATCTGTAGAGCAAGTAAGCATTTTTGGGCATCCCCTTCAGCTTTTATGTATTGCAGATAATGCCATTTGTATAGTAGAAAATATGTGAAACCACTTTGAAAATTGAAGGATAACAAACTTAGAGAAGTTTTATAGGGCAATTATACAACAACAGGAAGTCTTTTATTACATTTATATGAAAAATCCTCCTGGTGTACTTGCTCTATTTCTCCTGTCAATCAGTAGCTCTAGGCATTGGATGCTCTTTTAGGCAAGGTATCTGTTTTCAAAGGCGGAGATGTAAATGTTGCTTGGCTGAGTGGATAAAATACTTGATAATAAAAGTAGTATTAATTCAATACGAAGCAAGTTTTTATCATAGAGCATAGTGTTTTCTTCTGTCCCGACCCCTTGTCAGCAAATTTAATAGGCCAGGTCGGTAGAGTTCGTGACCTACTCTGTGAAGGCAAAGTAGAGGCTGGGCAGTAACTGATCACTTGATAAACGCAGTGTACTGTTGCACGTGTCTGCTCATTGGCTGTGTACTGATAGGTGACAGGATTTGAAAATGTAAACTCTCTGACCTTAGTTTATAGCACGTATTTCAGCTTCCCTCTGGTTTGTTAATTTTTTTTTTTCATGGGTACTTCTTGAGTATGTGTGCTGTAAACTGTGCTTATTTTTGAGAGTGGGCATAAAGAAATTACTATAAAGTTAGGAAAATGCTTCAAATAGCAGTTGTCTTTATTGAGATACATCAGATGTTTAATGTCTAATGCCACAATCACAGGATAAAACTTTAGGGAAAAAAAAGAAAAAAGGAATATTGCTTAAAGGAAGAAGAATGACTTGTAATTCTTACTGAAATTTTTCTTGATGTTTCAGAAACATCTGCTAAAATGCTGATGCACTGCAGATATCTAATAATAGCAACAGGTATTTAGATTTAATGTGAATATCTCTCTCTGAAAACAGGTGGTGCTTCTGTCATGGCAGCTTCTGGGTCTTTGAAAGTACATAGAGGGCACAGTCTCCAAGCTGGTAAGTATAAGTGGTTATGAGGTATGTGTGTGCATGTAATTTTAAATTAATTTAAACTTAAATTATTTTAAACTTCAGAAAACGTTAAAGGAAATGTATGGCTTGACTCCCTATTATAAGAGTTACGTATCTTTGGGTTTTTGTTAGAAAAGCATTGACAGATGGGATAAGTTTAGAAGAGGCAGTGACAGATGAGATAAGTGTCAGAGCATAGGCAGTAATCTTATTCACAGCAGTAAAATGCTGCCAGCACTTTAACAAAGAGCATCCACCAAAAAAACCCACCAACAGGCCACGAGAAATCCTGTACCCTAGCAATGATGTGGTGGGAAAAAAAACCCCACCACGTTTAAAGATACTTCTTCATGATAATGGAGAAAGAAACAACACCAGCAGATAAAATGATGAGTGTTTGTCATTCAAAATTAATCCAAATATGTTCATTCTGTAGGCATAGCATTTTGTTTGAATTGAGGTGGAGTCTGGAATCATGAGAGAACCTGGGCATCTTTTTTCAACTTAGTGCTCTAGAAGGACCAATGATGATGTGCAACCTGGCTTCTTGCAAAGATGATGATCTGTATTTGGAAAGCAAAGGTATCTTTGGAAGGGCTAGTTTAAGCATTCTCTGCAGATCTTTGTCAGAAATCAAGTAGTTAGCCATCATGCTGGAGGTGGAATTTTAACAAGAGTCTTCCAGATGCTCCCAAGATCACCCACGCACTTCTCCCTGATTCATGCTTTCAAGACAGCTTTGTTCCCACATCGATGTACAGCAAAACACACTTGACTTCAGTGGCCTTCAGCGTGAAAACTTGTAAAAATGTCCTAACATTTATTTCCTTGCTGTTGGACTCACTAGAAAACAGTGGCATCACCACCACAGAAAACTCAACCCTGTTTATACTTTCTGAGATTTTTCAGTATGATTATTCAGATTAGAAGGTTATAAGTCAAAACCAGAAAATCATACGCTTTGTTTTCATTGTGAAAATTCCTAAATCCAAAGCTGTTGATGCTGTACCTGTATTTTAGCTCATAAAGGTGGTTCTGAGATGCTGACACTCCCTGCAGAACCTGGAACTCCTACGAGCCCTGAGGAACCTGGTGAGTACAGGTTTTTGCAGCCAGTTGCATCAGAAGTCACTAACACCTTCTGTTTCTTTTTCCTTTTCCTTTTTCGTTGTGATCTCTTTTAAATGTTGATCTTTGAGGTGCTGCCGTTTGAACAAGTCAGCTTTAGGTTCATGCTTACATGCACTCATACACTTATCTCAGGGCTGTGTTTACGGTGTTGATTTTCCTTCTGTGTAATTTATCACACATTTCTGAGAATGGTGCCTACATAGGGTAGAAAACATGAATAACTAAGACTTGATGAACAAAAGGCTGAAACGCCAGTTTCAAATATCATTCTCATCTTCCCTGCCCAGTCATACAATATTTTCCTTTCTTTTTGTCCTCATTTCGATGCCACTGCATTTTCTTTTTTACTCTTATGCTATTTGCTTAACTATCTTTTTTTTTTTCTCTTCCCACCTTTCCCCCTTTCTCCTCAAACAGTGATGATATTCTGCCAATGCTTTCAGAGTGTCTCCAAGTACATCTTGGTGTTTTTCTCCCAAATTCTCATCCAGAATGATCTCAAATACTAATCCTCCGACCCCTCTTGTAAGCATCTTCTACCTCTGTCCACCCAGAAAGGACTCCTGAAAACGCCGTCTCTGTGCTTCTCTGTGTGTACCTTGTTTTCTTAGGAGGAGCTTTTGACTGTCTTGTGCTTTTCAAATAAACCTTTCTCTTCAAACAAATAGAAGCCAGTTTTTAGAGTCTAATGAGGTGGGGCTTTTTATTTGAAGGAAAAATGAAAAGCCAAGTATTTCTGTGTTTACAAAGAAAGCACAGTTTCTATTAAGACAGTACAGACTAAACAACAGAAGATTTTTCCTTTCCTTCCACTCCAGTTTGCCCAACTTCGTTCTCGGTTGTTATTTGATTGTTGCCAGGGTTTCTTTGTTTTGTGTGTTTCTTTTGCTTTTTTTGGACAAAGCCCTACCAATTAATATATTTTTCTCCATGTGTGTTTTTTCAGTTCTCAGGAAAATCATTTGTCTTGTCTGTATCAGGTATGACATGCAGCTTCCTGAAACCTTTCAACTATTTAGCCCTGCAGAGAAGTTTGCTAGTTTTCATGCTAGCTAGCTTTGAGGAGACTTCACTTAAACTCCTGCTACATCACTTTAACAGCGGATAGAAAGACTTCAGAAATTATCTTTTCCTTCATGACTATTCATGACTCTGTGTCAGTCCTTAAGCTGTCATTTGCTTACAACTTTAACTATTTGGGATGCAGGTTTTTGAAGCTATGGTTCTGCTGAAACCCTTTTGGCACAGTCAGGCCAAATTCCTTTGAAATACTTCAGAGAGAATAATTAAGAATAATTTATGAGAATGATGTTTGATGAAGATATAGAAATTTATTCTGTTTGATTTTTTTTTTTTTTGGTCCTTTTCATTTTGTTTCTAACACCTGGCTTTGGAACAACAGCTTAAATTTTGACGGTCAGAAAAATGTCTGCTTTTTTCATGGTTGTTCTTATGTTTTCTTTATGAAAATCTGTCAGAAAATTGCCCAACGTTTCAGGCTTTTAAAATTTTGGGCTGCATAGTAGACTCCTTTCATTTAAATAGCTTAAGCCTGGGGAGATTCCTTTATTCTGGAACATGCTGGAACCTGTGACAACTCTTACTGTCACCTGGCTTTGTATGAGCCATCTCTGCTATTCACAGCACAGTCCAAGAAGAAGAAGAAGTTCCCCTTAACAGTTATTCACAGCTGATGTTGGTTGGATATAAGAAGTCATTCTCTCCTGGGCTCTAAAAAGCCTTGATCACCTACTGCCTTTCCATTCACATCTCAACAGTGTCTGAATGGGCAGAAAAGAAAAGCGGTGATTTGGACAAATAAAGCTTTGATACAAGTTTTATGTGGGGACAAGGAAGGGCTTAATAGGAGACCTTCAGGGAAAGGGAGAACCTGAAAGTGATACTATCTTTCCTCTGCGCTCCTCTGTCCCAGATTGACTGAACTGCAGAAAGTGTTTAAGGTTAAGAACTTCAAGTGGACTGGACAGGCAGGTAATTCTGGCCCGCTGAATATGTTGAGTGACTCAAAGCCTTTCTCAAGCACGGAGGGAATACAGGTTTGCATTTGGGTCTCCTACCTTCTCTCTTAGTTTCACTTCCGGCAAGATTAGAATAATTGAAAGTAGGACTAGAAGAGGCCTTGAGAATTCATCAAGTAGACAAAAAAAGTTGTCTTTAAGTCAGAATCGCTTTATAGAGAAGTGTTTTCTGGTAGGTGTTAGTCTATCTCTTTTCTAGAAATTTCTAGATGCAGAAATTCATCAGTCTCTGTGGGATTTCCTCTAGTGTTCTTGCGATCTTTAGTATTAGAAAGGTTTTCCCACTGTCTAATCTTCTATTTTTTTTCCTGCAATTAAAGTCTTTTATTACTTGGCCTGTCCCCACTTGGCATCTTTCTTACCTTTTTCAACTCAGTACAGCAAAGCTGTGAACGTTGTCTACTCGAACTTCTAGTGGTTGCTGTCTCGCAGATGATATAATGGTTCACACTTTCCTAGAACAGATTGCTCCGTACTGGGCTTTTCTAACTTGAGTTAGAGCTGAAAGCCTTGTGAAGTAGTGTTACATACATTGCTTCTGTTCGAAAATTTCTGCATAGTGTTTGCTCTCTGTCACAACACAGTGAGGTCATTGGCTGTGGTCTTCTGCACAGATCCTGACTTGATCAGTCTCTGAGGATCTTCTCTGTAGAAACCTTTGTCTTCTCACGTCCCATCTATGGCTGAGGAATGTACTGTTTGTCAAGCTGATTTCTTGCTGCTGAATGTTTGCTTTCAGAACATTTGACGGAACACTGTGTTTTTATGAAATACATCATTGATCATTGCAAACAGTGTCTATAATAATGTGTTAATCATTTTAGAAGGGGCAGTAGGTTATTCAGCTGATGTCCCTGCATCAGATCGACACCACAGTGAGACAACCACCTATGTTAATATTCCTGTCAGCCCTACTTCCAAAAAACAACTTCATTACATGGAACTGGAGCTTCAAGAACCTAGCACAAGCATAAGAGGTAAGGAAGTCTACGATAACATTTAAACACCAAAGGAAGCAGTAATGCAGTCTGGATTGGGAATCTTAATTTCTCTCTACCCATACACTCTTGCTAGCAGAGGAGTTGAACCTTTGGTACATTTGTGAGGCAATTCTGGTAATTGCCAACTCTTTTGGAAAAGATTTTTAAGTAATGAGGTTCTCTAAGATGTTGCATCCCTCTGACAGGCACATTGTATATGCACTCCTTCTGAAGTGAGCATTTCTGTGTCTGTGGAGTTTGACAGTAATTTGCTTTGTGTTCTTAAGGCTTTCATTGCACATATTAGGACTACACTTACTTAATTTTTCTTGCTTGTCTTCAGAAACAGGGCTGTGGGGGGTAGATGTACAGGGCTTGCTCCTGAAGATACTGACTCTGGAGCCATGCAGCAAATGCTTAAGAACAGAACACAGTGTTCTCTATCTGCTCTCCATGATGATGTGTGAAAGCGCTACGGAGAGGAAGCCAGCCTGAGCATTTGGGGGTTTTTTCCCTTTTTTTTTTNTGCATCTGGGTATTTTACTTCTAATGCTTAACTTGGACAATTTGCACATAAACATGCATTACAGCGAGCAAGCATTGTCATTTAGAGAGGCATTCCTCCTTACAGAAAGCAGGATCTGTCATTTAATTGCTGACACTTGGTACTAATGGGTTTTCCGTGTATAGTTTTCAGCTATTGATATTTTAATTTGTATACTTTTAACTTCAGCAAATTTATTAACTTTGAAATGCTAGCACTTTCCCCTTTGGTTGTTTATATGGCTCTAGTTAAGTAATTCTAAGCTTCTCCCAGGCTTTAACGTAGTTCCCTGTACAACACCCTGTTGAGATGTAAAAGTGATGTTTCATCTTTACTGTAAAGACAGTGCACCAAGGCATTAAGGATGAAGAGACAAATTCCATAAACTGACATTCCGAAATGTCAACTCACCTCCCATACTCTACTTGTATAACTTTGAAGGTGCCTCTAATGACCATAAATATTTTAATTGTTCATACTAAAATTTTCCCAGCCTCCAGACTTGTACATCTGCACCTACACAGAACTGTTCTGCTTCTGAACAGACTGAGCAGCTTTTAGCTCCCTTATTGCCAATTATTGGACTAAAGTGTTGTTCTGTCTAAGGCTGAAGGTGGTTGATCCGGTAAATGTTCACAGCAAACGTCCAGACAAAGAATCCCTGCCAAATGCCCTACCGATTGTGTTTCTTTTTCAAATACCAAGCATTATTCATTTACTTACTTGTAGCCTGCTGATGAAGCCTCCCAGAAGTGGGAGAGCCGAGTTCAATTTTGTCGTCTTCTGGGAGCCGTAGGGGTGAAGATTCAAACCTGGGGCAGAAACACAATACAGGTTCATTTACTTATTTGAAGAAATCCAGACAGCTGAAGTATGTAGATAACAAAGCTTTTGAGTTGGTTGTGGTTTTTTGTGTTTTTTCTTTTTTTCTTTTTTTTTTTTTTTTTTTTTTTTTTTTTTTTTTTTTTAATTTATTTGTGGTTATCATCTTACTCCCTTTATAGAGCTTGCCTTAAGACCAGACCAAGATCATCCAGGAAATCTACCGAAGTGTCTCAATAGCTTAACCCTGGCTCAGTTCTACCCAGGAATATATGAGGGGTATAGTCTCTTACATTATTTCACTTGGTATTTCAGGGAGTGGATCATCCCGATATGCACAGATTGACATTGCAGCCACCGAGACAGCCCACAAAGTGGGAACACAGCATGCTCAGTGCCGGGAGGAACGCCTGCAGGAGCTAGAGCAAAAGAAGAAAGGGGCTCAGCAATGACCTGTCTAGGAAAGAACTTTTGGCTCACTGTAAACTGGTACTAATTTATCTTCCAAAAGATTCACATTTATTGTAAAAAGCACTCATACAAAAAGCTGCCATTGCTTATTGCATTTATACCAGATTCATTCCAATATCTTGATTCCAAATTGGAAAGCTGGTAGCATGAAGGGTGTGTGTGGTCTTTCTTTTTATTTTGATTTGGTTGTATAGTCCTGATTTTTTTTTTTCATATTCAATGACAGATGTAAGTTACCTTTTCTATAATTCTAAAATTCTGGAAAATCTGTAACCAATTCCAGTGCTGATTAAATGGTGGCATTTTCTTCAAAAATAAAGGACTTGAATGTGTGCAGATAAGGGAATGTGAGTGTGTGTGTGGTAAGTGTACACATATGTTTGCATGTGTGCATACGTATGTATGTAAGCACACATTACTGATAAAATATATGTATATATCTGAGTGTATAGAATACGTAAAACCTCTATTAATATATTCATGGACTCTCACAAAAGCAAGAAAATTCAGTGCCTGATTTTTTGCAGGCACAATTTTGTTCAATTTTTATGCTTATTTATGGACATGCTTCACTTTACCTATGAGTAATTCAGTTTTATACCTCACCAAGAGTTTGTAGCGTTGGCTAAAGTTGCTCAGATTTAAAAGCTGCAGTGTCAGGGATGCATATGTGTATGCATACAGACAAGAGCACACATAAACAAGTTATTTAATTTAATTATGTCTATAATCAAAGTAATGAGAAGGGACATTTTGGGTGCTTCCATTTTAAAACCCTGTGTCAAACCACAGGCTTTACTTTCATAGTTGGTGAGTACCTGTAATTCATAGCAATTTTCCTGGAGTTGAACATATGTATCACTTTGAAAATCAGGTCTCAGAATATCTCATACAGACTATCTTAAAATACAGGTACTCAAAAGAAACATTCACTTTTGAAAACAGAGTCCTTTATTTATATCTCCAAAACTATCCCTACTGTAAACCAGCATCAAAAGTGGATCATCCACATTGCATCGAAAACTTTCATTGAATAATTCTCTGCTGTCCCTAAATAACATAAAACCAGGTCTGTGTAAGAGGATGATGTTTTCAGAGATGCTACAGAATTGAGGCACAACAGGATGCTCCATTGTAATATAGGCTTACCCAGAAGTCTTTCACATCTTGCTTTTGTACAGTGAGATTGTATGATTCAAAACTTGACGTAGTTTCTTGTGTTGCACTGTCTGTGTAATTCTTGTGCTCTATGTATTTGTCCTGAGAAAAAATGTTGTTTAAATAAAATGTTACGGCAGTGACACTACAATAACAAAGCAGTGTACTTAAGAAGAAAACAAAATTTTGGCCTGCAATAATGTATCAGCTTTGGCTTTCAGAAGTTATCAGGAGTGAAACCTTGAGTATTGTGATTTTTTGACTTTGTCTTCTTGAGATACAACATCACAGCCCAATTCTGTTTTTCAGATATGCGTTATAATTCATATTGGCGAGTAGAAGTTTTGTGCCAGTGAAGGTTTCACTAAGTGACTTAGAAGGAGAGGTGGGTGTTTGATTTTGAGGCAGAATTTAACCTATACATTTATTTGAATGTAGCCTCAATAGCAATGTAAAATATCATAAATCTCTCGAATAAATAAAAATGCATTTGAGAGTTGACAATTGCTATTGTCATCTGTCCTGTGCTAAGATGTACTTTTCTGTTTATCAGCCTGGCATATTTCTGAAGGGAAAACAACTATTTCTTATGATATTCCCATTTTTCTTATTTGGCAAATGAACAACAGTGATCTGCTTTATAAACACATGTTCAGTACAACTGGAATGGCCTGGACTTAGAGCTCCTTAGGACCAGGTTTACCTATCTGAACTGCTACTCAGTTAAGGATCCTCCACTGGAGGACTTGCAGGGTTAAATCTCTTGCTATGTGCCTAATTATATTTATTTTTTAAATATTAAATTTACTATTAATTAAAATTAATATTATATTTAAATATAATTAATATGTGAGCAGAGCTTGCCTGATGCACTGAAGTGCAGTGTTTTCCATCATGATATGTAATGAAGCTGCAATATTTCTATCCTAAAAATCTATTTACCAGGAAAATATATTCTCTATAAAGACTGCCTTTCTGCTCAAAATTGCCTGCACTGAATGCTTTACCCAAACTTGCAGTATGGGTAAAGATTTGACACAACAGTAAAGGTTATCAGATCGCTGCTGGCTTTACAGGAGGAGTCACCATTTTAAAAATATGTTTATCATGTTAAACAGGGCTGCAAATCTGTGCATGCACATGTATTTGTGTATGTCACAGTAACTTGGGTAGATGGCTGGATATAAATTTATAATTACAGCCTTTGTTAGTGTCAACATAATTATCCTATAAGGCTTTCCACAAATGAAATATTTCACTTTTTAGACTTCTGTTTCTCTTTTTGTACTTAGCTTGAATAAGACAAATAGAACAGATGACTTTCACTTATTTTTTAAATTCAGTTCATATTCTCATGTGCTAAATGATGACTAGGAGGCTGAAGCAGGAGGCCAAACCTTATTGTTGCATCTGTTTAAAACCG
The DNA here is from genome assembly GCA_013400035.1 of Rynchops niger. Taxonomy (NCBI): domain Eukaryota; kingdom Metazoa; phylum Chordata; class Aves; order Charadriiformes; family Laridae; genus Rynchops; species Rynchops niger. The sequence goes on from VXBH01007185.1 coordinate 746,432, forward strand.
GATGGTCGTTGTTTTTGCAGTTCCTTGCAAGCCTCCCTGTCAAGTCATAGGCTTGGAAGTTTCTGTTGAAGAAACAAAAGTTTTCTCATTTGAACAACAGGACCTCACAGCAAACCTTTTTCCTAAATAAACAAAATAACGTGCCTTCACTTTGCAGTGAACTTGGGAAAATGGAAGTCAAACCATAATCCTGTGAGCTGGCCTGTGCTCACCATGTAGCTTCCATGGATTAACTCTAGTACCACCGTTAATGTAGGAAGTTTGGGGTATATTCACACACCTTACATAACACTTGTGCATAAGTGATCTAAAATACAGTTTGTGATGATTCCAGATTCAGAGCCCTGCAAAAAAACTGAAAGATCTCCCACACTTTTGGAGACAAATGCGATTTGTAACATCTGCTGGTACAAGCGAAGGCTTTGATCATTTTTAATTTAGCATTCTCCTATAGTCAGATCTCCTCCTGCCCTGACCAAGAGTATGAGGAATTAATTATCAGAAGAACAAAACAATGTGATGTGGCTCATACTTCTGTAAGATTCTCTTCAAGTACTTTATCATGGCAGAAGTGCTTTCAGTGATGAGAAAGCGCAGTGTCAGCACGTGTTGTGTACATACCTCTTTCTTTCTGATCATCCTGCTCAGCAGGTTACTGCCAAATGCAACTACTACGTCAGTGGTTTTTATGGTGTTGCTCATAAGCTGTTATGGAACATTTTTATAGGCAAGTATTTGGGTGATGTTATTTCTCCAAGTTAAGATGTGCTGTGGGAAGGAGGGGTGGAGTTTGGAGGCATTTAATTGCCCAACAATGCAAATAATTGCCTGGGTTTTAATAGCACTCTGGCACCTAATCATGGAAAATGCCAGCGGGTGTCTTTAGGCATCTAAATGTGTGTGAAAATCTGCCCCAAGAGTTGTTTTTAGCAAATAGCTTGGAAAAATTTCTCATTTTCCTCATTGCTGTAAACAAAACAGTTTTAATTACTGCAGCTTGGAAAAATATACTCAAATTTGCATTATGAGTGATTACTTTTTTTTATGAGATGCTGAAACATGCATCCTTTGGTAAGCACCTTTTCTAGGTTTTCTGGGATAACACACATAATATTGCTAAAATGGCCACAGGGAGAAGATACAGAATTTTATGGGTTACTAGCAGCTCATTTCTGTTAAAATTGTGTATTTTTTCAGAGGAAAGTGCTGTTACGTTTTTATGTCACCTTTTAGCTTTATGGGAAGATGCTCATCTCTCATTTGGCCAGTCTTACAAATATTATTTTGCAATCTGGGTTGAAAGGAAATGTTCATTTAACATCATGCGTCACTAAGAAAAAACAAAACAGAGTAATGATGGAAGAATTAGAAGTTATTAAATGGATATTTGTAAGGAGTACCTCTGTAAACGTGTCTTTTTGGTGTAGGTGAGTAGAATTAAGGAAAGGTATAATTTTTGAAAAAATTAGATGGGTCTGATGAGTTCAGTTTTTTGCTTTCCCTGAAAGATGACGGGCTTGAGGGCAGCCTTACTCTGGGGCTTAAGAGAGTGATGATCAGGTGGTTACGGGTTAAAGCCAGCTCTCCTGTGGAATTTCTTTGAAAGGCTGGAAGATAAATGATAGGAAAATACATGCAATTCACATCCTGGATTCTGATACAATAATCACCTTTATAAGGCAGTGGGCAGGTTTAAGAAGGTGCAGCTGCCAAGTAAACTTCGAGTTTAGTAAAAACTTAAGGGTAAGGGAAAGTTAACTTTGAAACTCGCTTGCTTTCGAACATTTGTCTGCATTTAGAAATAATTCAGATTTATTATCCCCACTGTATACACAGAGGCGTATGTAACATCACCATTTTACTGAAATAATAAGTGTCAACTTATTTGAGGAATGTGCAGTGGGGGGGGTGGGATCAGAAAGCAGATTTAGCACGACAGTAATTTGTCTCTACGGTACATTATACTGTTGTGAAATCCCTAAAAAAAAAAAAATTAAAATAAAAGCCCTAGCATCTGCTATTGTACAAGTTAAATTTTACTTATCTGTGGGCTGAGCTGGCAATTTATGGGTAGTTCATATACAGAAAATAGAGCAGATTGCACGCTCGGAAGGAAATCTGGCCTTTGGATACCGAAGTTTTATTATGTAATGAATTGCTCAGATGCATCGCACATCAGTGTCTCTGCCCGCTGCAGCTGGAAGTTGTACTCCGAAGATGGCCTTTGCCTGCTGTAACGCTCTTTGTCCTTCTGCTGCCGGCAGTCAGCACTACTGGACAGAAACTGGTAAGCACGGTAAGAATTCATATTGGAGTCGGATGGAGAAGTAGGTAGGGGTAAGCAGAGAGCTGGAAAGCAAGAGTTGTCCTTGTAGGCCAGCGATTGTACCGACACAAGAAAAGAGCAACGCTACAGGGTGACAAAAAAGAGTCTTTGAGTATGTAAAAAGTAGGTTTGGGCCAGTGCTGAAGACTGCTGGCTGGATTGTTGCTTCTGGTACAAAGTGTGGTGTAGCAAGGAAGTGGAGTTTCCTGGAACGGGCTGAGATTGCCGTTGTGTCCTTGGTCAAACAGAAGATATGCCGGCATTGTCTCTACCAGGAATGGAGTGGAAACTGTGGGATGGTTAATGCCAATGTCCACTCTAAAGAGGCACACACTCCACATGTGATAGAGTGTGTCTCGATGTCCTTGCATGAAGTCATGCAAATGGTTTGAGTTTGTACTGTATATGCGGTCTAGACCTTGGAGGGAATTATCCTGTGTCCGTTTTTTCTCCTCTGTGGAAAGTATATGAATGCTTATTATATACGTTGGGTGAGGGACGGTGGAAGCTGGAACCTGCTATGACGCAGAGAGCACCCTGACTTGACACAAAGGTGCACCTAATTCCGCGTTCAGCTATACCAGTGTTATTTACAATAGCTGGGAGATTTGCTAGAGATGAATGAGGCCTACCGAAAGCCCAGGAACTGCTCTTAGATGATTTTTTGCCATCTCTGTGCTTTTTACAGTGAATGCATGATACTAGTGACCACAAATGATACCTGTGAGCATGCATTTCCCGTGGTGACTGGACTTGGAGTCCCAGGTGGGCTGCTGTTGAGATTTGCTGACACTAGATACTCCTTCCAGCACATGTATCTCCAGCCAAGTCCTCTTTTACAACATTTATCAGGTTTCCACCCTCTCATTGCTGTCCATCTGGTTGGGGAACTGTCAAGGTGCAAGTTATGCCCTGCAGCTGGCCACATCTTGGGTTTGGGCTGTGACAGGAACTCTCTCTCTATCAGCATGGTCCTTGCCCTGAGCAGTGCAGGGTAGAAGAAAACCCGGTGGCTAAGCAGCAAGGTTGTCAAGATGAAAACGCTGAACTACCTACCCCAGCTCTCAGTCTCCGCTGTGTCACTGGGGAGCTGTAAGTGGTCACAGCTGAATAGGATGAGTTGCTCCATTCCTTGGTTTGAAAGCGCTGAAGAGAATTCATGTTTATTTTCACTGTATGCCTGTGGCTCAATACATTTACTCTGTCTCTTCTCTAGTCCTGGATATGTACTGCAGCAGTACTTTGATTTAGACTCCTGATTGCCCTGGTTTAGTACATTGGCTGTTTTTTTCCTTCAAAAATTTTAGCATAGCTGTTTATACAGATGGCAATAAAACGAGAAAGAAAACAATTCCTAAGATCATGCTCTTATCCTGCATTAATAACGAGTCATGAATGAACCCTTTGTTTTGCAGTTCTGCAAAACTCATTTCTCTGCAGGGAAACAAAGGCCAGTTCGCACGACACCTGAAAGAATTGATCAGCGGTAAGAGTTTAGTGACACAGACAAACGGAGGCTAATGCAAGCATTATCTAAGACATATGTGTCCCATATAGATCATGGTTATTTGCTGCTTGAAGAAGGGCTCAGAGAAGAGTAACTGAAGTGTTCTAGGCCACATTTACCTGGGTGGAAGGTGTTCCGACTGTTGGAATATGGTTTTCCTATAAGAACCTGTGTCAGTTTGGTTCAGATTAGGAACAAGGTATAAACTGAAAACTTCCTTAGAAAAATTGGGAGAAAATGACTGCATTTCCCACTGTCAGGAGTCTGCTGTTGAACTGAAATGAGCAGAAAGCCCGGATTCCTAAACTCTTGCCATGGAAGTTTCTTCTTTTGGAGCTGTCACTTTTTGCACACAGTTCTTCTCACTCCTCTTTTGTTTTCTTGAACTTCAAAACAGAACGAATACCAGATCACCAGCAGCCCCAGGAACTGGTATGAATGAAGACTCTTTAAACTGTGACTGGGTATATTCGGAATTGTAAATGGGAGTCACAGAACTTGGATCTGAATTGAGGGTGGAGAATGGACTCTTCTCCCACTGAAGGGCCGTTCAGTTAATGGTTCTGGTTCAGCTGTCCTCTTGAATTAGATCGAACACTCACTTTGTCCTACAGAAATCACCAGGTTTAAGTTCCAGTAGACCGATTCTTGACAGACAACCTTTGAGACTGAAATTTATTGATTTTATTCAAATGGATGTGTGCAGGTTTCTGACAAGTTCACACGTCAGTGAAGGAACAGAGTATCTACATGCTATATTAATGTATCCATTGTTTTTATGTTCACATGTTAAGCATTAATATCTGTGTACTATTTTGTTTTTGATTTAGGAGAGCGCTCTTCTGTTGAGTTGTGGGATAATATACATGAAGATTTGGATACGTAAGTGCATTAAGGGCTATTGATAAACGCATTTGGGTTACAATCATTACTGTAATAAATACGGCTCAACTTGAAGTATTTACTGTGGATGAGAATTTATAAACTTATTTTGGCTCAAGTGGACAGATTTTATGAACACTTCCATTTTATGACTGTGGATACTAGTAAGAGAAATCCATAGTCTTTTTTTTTTTTTTTTNCAACAGGTGCCTTGTGAACAGCCTGAAATACATGGGTTAACTGCGTTTTGTATTTGGAAATGTTGATTCTGGTATTTAGAAGCTGTTTGTTAGGTAATGCAAGTGTATATGGAAAATGCAGTCTTCATCATTCATAGCTCCCTGTTCTCTGTTAACAAGGGTAGGTCTGTACTGAAAGCAATGTTCTGTTCCATTTATTGGCTTATATTTCATGACTTTTTTATTTCTTCTATTCTAATTAAATGGAAGTATGGGATTCTATGGAAAGAAAAATTATATTTCAGAATTATTTTAGAATTGCCTCTGTACTATTAACTGGTATGTGAATTGGCACCTTTTTAAACAAACCAACCCCAAACCCAAATACCTCTTTGAAGCAGTGCCAAATGATGACAGGAAAGGTCTGTGGACGTTGAATATGTTGTAACTGAGCACGTGAACTGTGTATTACCTCTGCCTGGGTTAGTCCTGAGCTGAGCACTATACTTGGGCTTTTGATCCTGGCTTTAGGGCCTGCAGAGGAGCTCTCAGCAGCCTGGCTTCCGCTGCAATGCTCTGGTTTCTGGGCGTGCTGTATCCTGGCTGGGGACCTGTATTCTCTCATGGAGCACCAATTCACCTAAACTCACCTATTGAATAAATGGCAGAATGGAAACTATGATGAGTAAGGGCTCCTGCCAGCTCCATTTAGGGTCAGCGGGGCGAGACACCTGCTTAAGCAGAACTGCAGACCCTGTGTGCTGGATCTAGGCAGCGGACACACAGGTGTGCTGCCTGTTCTTCAGCGGGTAGCTGCCTTCTGCTCCCCAATCAGAGCGTGAAGACCTTCTGAAGCTCTTCTAAACACTCAGCTGAGATCAGCTGTTGAGGCAGCCACTTCCTGAAAATAAGCTGGTTTCTCCGTCTCTTGCTCTCTGTCACCTTCCCCAATTAACCTGGCGAGAGGGAGCCCCACAGAGGACCCTGACACAGAGGAAGCAAGAGGAGAACCCTAACAAGGACTCTGCTTCCATCATCTCCCAAGCACTGAGATCTGTACCTGCAGGAACTGGGGTCACTGCTGGGAGATGGGGCTGCAAAGTCAGGTGACACTTCAGCTTACAAAATGTCAATGGTCTCTGCTTGGTGAATTTAAATACTCTGGCTATTGCCTGATGTATTAGGCATCACAATTCCTTGGGAGGTGATATGCGAAATAATTACAGAAATGCATCTGCCATAGTGGCTGTTCCTTATTTGTCTTGGTAGAATGATGTGATCTGAGCTCCTCTACCAGTATGTAGGACATAGTGTTTATTTTAAGAGAGATTTGGTTATTTTAGTTGTATTTAATGCCTTGTGTATTTATTTCCCTCTCATTTCCACCCCCAACCTGTTTAATAAATAAAATCTATCCTATGTGAAATCACTGACACGTTTATTTAAATTGAGTTTCTTTTTCAGGGCAGAATTTGACAGACTGTATAAAGCTTAAAACGTTCTGGGTTTTTTTGGTTTTTTTTTGTTTCTTAAGAAATGCAGTTCTTCCCTCCTTCTACTGCTCCTACTTTTGTATTTCAAATTGTTTCTCAGAGTGGCTTGAAAAACTTGGTAATTTGAATAATTACAAAAGAATCAGATAAAGTATCAGTGAAGGAAGAGAAGGTCCAACCACTGTTTAAAAGCTGCTATTTCGTTCTCATTCAGATGTCTCTTCCATGCAGTCTTGCCTATGAACTTCACTGTTCACCTTTCACAAGTTACAGCACTGTAGGCATATTTCATTTATACCTTTTTTCTTGGCTTTGTATTTTTGTTGCTCTTTACAGAAACACAAGAGTGGTGGCTCAAGCTATTTTAAAATCTTTAATATCTACATTACAAGGCTACCCACTCTTGTTATTTTGGCCATATGAATTGTTTTTGGAGTCTTAAAACCTGTAATAATTAACTAACTGCCCTGTATGTGTGGAATGTGCAGACTATAGAAACGCGTGAAATCAGACTTTAAAACTCACTCGCCTGTGCACTGTCCTGAGATCTCAAGAAGTAGGGAAAAGCCCCAAAGAGCCTTGACAGGAATGGAGACTGTTCCCATTGTCTTCTCTGTGCTGTTGCAGACTCTAACTCAGCTACAGCGTATTTCAAGGGAAGCTGGATATGGGGGCAACAACCACTGCCGTTTAGTATTTTTTCTTCTCTAGATTTTTGTGAACAATCTTTGGGCCTAATGACTCATTAACAGCTGTGTCAAATAACTAGAGGTGACTGCGCTGACCCCAGCCTCCACCCTTTGCCACTGATAATCCATGATTTGTTCATAATTTGAAATTACTGTGACACGTAAATATTTTGTCAGTCTCTTGCACTTTGAAGCGCTTGCCAAGTGTTCTCTCTGCTGGAGCCTACGTGGCCTTTGAGCCTGATTACTGTCATGGCGTGGTGGGTAAAGACATGGTACAGCCACCACCTCTGTTTACAGAGGAGCTCTGCACTTGAAGACAACCATTACCACTGCTGATCTGACCCTGGTTCTGTGTTCTGTGATAGTCCACAATTCCTCAGACATTCTCCAAGAAGCATATCCTATTGCAGGTACACACCTGAAACCCAGCTTTCTGCTATAGTCTCTTGTGCAGAGCATACAGCTACTCTGCCTGCCTTTATTGTAAACTGAGATATCCACATTGCTTTCCCTTGTGCAAGATATTTCCCCCAGCAGCAGTGTTGAAACAGCTCAGATTTCAGTGCTTTGCTTAGTTCCTTTCCTCTGCTGTGGGCCTCTCCGAACACGAGTTACAAAACAAGGCTACAGCCACCGACCACCAAACTGACCTGTAGTACACGGATTTATTTCCTACTTTACCAAAGGGAAAAATGAAGGACATCATAGTGATGTCTGCAGCTTCCACACATAGTATAGACTACATTTCTATTCTGCATTCACCTCGAAAAATATCATGATTAAGATAAACCTGTAAGACAGCTACTGCTGTGTTAAAGAAGGCTGAACAGCCCTTAAAGTGATAGTCTGCGAAAAAAGCAGTGTGCAGCGTCTAGGAAAAACACCAAAACAGTTCTCTTCTTATAAATGGGTTTTAGCTATTTTTGGATTTACTCTTTTTTTAGCTTACCAACCAAAGGGGACGTACACCATAAGCTATGTGAACAGAACCATCTCTAAGATGACTTCTAATTAATGGTAGCATCTGTTTCTCATGATGGACTGATTCTCTGTAATATAAATAACAGTTAGCTTATATTAAAATAAAAAAAAAAGCTTGCTGCTGCAAAGATATTCAGAATCTCAAAGTAAGACTGCTACCACAGTTTTGGTTCAGATCCCTTGCACATTATGAAATATTCTTTATGTACAAAATTATACTACTTTTAACCCACCATGGACCCAGGAACTGGATAAATCATACACAGAGTGGCTGATCCTGACTGAATGGGTCTTTTCAGTATTTCTCGTGGAACAGCTATGGCAACCGAGGCTCAAGGACAGCCTCCTCATGTAGCACACTACAGTGCAGCAATGTGTGACTGACAGAGCTTCTCATCCACGCAGCTGTAATGATTTACCTTCACTGGACCTTTGCCTTAACCTTATTCCTGGAATAGTTTCATGTGAAACACTCCTTGGAAACAAAGGGTCAGATTTATTACTATAGAAAATTTCAACCCAGATGGCTAATGTTTGCCAAAGTTCTGATGAAAACCAGAAAAATCTTGTCGTGAAAGGGAAAGCGATAATCATCTTTACTGGGGATTGTAGAGAAGCTGCTGTAGAGAGCCTTCTGCCTATTCAGAACACAGAGACACATTCTCGTGGTGCAAAACTACCCCTCCTCTCTTAAAAACTAATGTGTGAGGGAACTTAAGTTTAAAGGAATAAACAACATGCTCAAAAACCAGGTCTGGTTACTTCTCACTAAATGAAAGGGAAGAAAATAAAAAAGCCTCACCAGTATCTTGTTTTAGTTTTTTTAATGACTAAGTGTAACAAAACCAAGCAACCATGAGTAAGACAATTGTACACATACGTTCAGTAACTACAGATGTGTTAGTCTACAACTAAATTGTGTGAACTGACCTCAACACTTGTTCCCTCCTTGATCTTCCAACCCCCCCTCACATGAAAGATTCAGGTACAGTGCAGATCTGAACCACTGCTCAAAGTCAGTAGAAGTATTTTTGTTACCTTCAGTAGGAAATGTATTAGGCCAAGCATTGAAATAAAAGACTTTTCTGGCCTCTGTTTTAACTTCCTATACCTCAGTGTTTGCCTTCATTGATCAGGATACCTTTGCTGACTATGAGTTCAGTACTTTTTTTACTAGCAGGAATCCTCTGAGAGTTGAAAAATTTTTCCTTTTGACATGATTGCTTATTTCAAAGGCTGCTACTTGATTCAGATGTAAGATTTACTTGATCCAAGATATGCAACTTAAATTTATAATCTAATAGATTAATTTGACAGTGCAAATACAAAACTGGCAATTAAGTGGAGCAAAAAAAAATATTTCTTACAGGACAACACTGTTCAATCCTTACTATTTCAGAAGGACTCCTTTGGTAAATCCTGTTCAAAACCCCACATTTTCTGTTTTGTGTTAATCCCATGAAGGAGAACAAATCTTTATAATTCATTGTGTTGAAGACCTTGAGAGATTCTGCTGGATAAGTCTTGCAAGTGCTTCTTTACCTAGTAGAAAAACAAAACACGTCAAATAAATTTTAGTAAGACAATGAACTATCAGTATCATATATTCAGATTTTGCTACCAGTATATGTGACAACAGGAAGAGCTGAGACAAGGGAGGATTCAAGCATTTTAGAGTTACGTCTATAAAAAACAATTATGCATATCCTGTACTAAACATGGAACACTGGTGTGCCTTAAACGCCCCCTCTGGAAGTCATTCAACTCACATGGATAATCTACATACCCTCTACTACTGAATTAAACTTTCAACATGTACGTACACTGGATTTATACAGACCTTATATCCTAGTTCTTTTGTCTTTTCTTCCAGCATGGCATATTTCTCTTTGTTTCTGTTCAGATGATCCTTATCTCCCATTCCTTCTATATGCTTCAGTTTCTGGTGTGAAATCTCTAATTGCTTCTGATAATGATGGTGTTTTTCAATTTTTGCTTCAAAGTGTTTCAGCTCCTCCTAAGACAACAAATACACACAGCTTCACAGCATTTTCTTTCCAAGGCTTCCTCTCTCTTTTCTTGCCAAGACATCCCTAATGCTACTTTACTAAGTCAAGCACAGAAAGCTTTTTCAGTTCCCTGCTTCTATAAAATGTCTGGACAACATATTATCATCACTCAGACACGCAATTTTGAAGGCAGGTACTGAAAATGTCCCACTGCAGAGTCCTCAAAAGGAGGCTGCTGACAGCAGTGAGGTGGTAGGAGATGATAGCAGTGAGTACCACATAAAAGTTTATACGTAAGAATAGCAGACTGGGAGGAGGGAGATAAGATAGAAAGATTTTAAGAGAAGCTTCCTTTCAAAATCAGGTCCTGGATTTCCAATTTTCTGCTCGGACTTAAACGTTTTCTGGGTTTGTAGTCTGCTATGATGAATCTGAAACAGGATGAATTAATTAACAAACAAAAAGTCCCAAAGCCAGACTAACTATGGTGTTCAGTGATGGTCCTCAGATAACCTGGTACACTGCAAGGGGGGCCAAAGAATGCATAATGTCTCTACCTACCAAAGCATGTTCTTGTTTTGCTACTTCAAGACAGTAAATTCAGTTTCTCTGCATCTTAGGACATGTCCTCTCTGAAGAGGATATGAACAGTTCAAACTGTGATATCACAGTTCAATGCATTACATACAGAAAAACTCTGACAAATCCTACAGTGAAATCCCTCTGTTTGACAGAGCCCACTTAATTTTGGTCACTGGTGTGTTTCAGTCCTGGTGGCTGACAAAATTCCTCTCATTTCAAGACAATTTAAAAAAATAATAAAAATCCATCATCCTAATAGATCTTCAGTTTTTAAAGCAAAGTGGTTTTGTTTTCAACACTTCTGTCAAGAAAATAGTTTCCTTTTGCTGTAGAACATCCCAGTCTGTTTTACATACTATCTTCAGGACCTTAGTTTGGGGTGTCATTTTAGCTGCTCCTCTCAGATGATGTACCAGCAGAGCAGCACTTGCATCTGTCATTATGAAACCCTTATGAAGGTCGGCACTGTGGCCAGTCAGGAGAAGACACAACTTCATCTGCTCAAACAAGGCTGAACGGAATCAGCACATGATTTCTTTGATTCTGCTTTCATGGACTTTTTAAATAGGCAGATGTTCCACCGTGATTCTTGCTGTCTTACTTTTGTTAGGATGTCCCAACATTCATGGTAACAAGACAGGTTTGGTCTGGTGAAGAGGTTTGCCTCAATGAAGATTTCTACTAAAACAGTAAAATTAATAAGCACATATGTGTTCTGGCTTATGGAATTGGGTTTATCTTTTTCACTGTGGCAGATATGAAGGTCAAATTTACCTCTCGTGCAATTGCACATTCCTGACAAGAATGTCCCACTGGGGACAGCAGAAGCCTTGTTGCAGGCATCAGCAGGCTTTCCTCTACCACTCTTACAGGCTGGGCCACTGAAATCAGTGTAATTAAATGTCTGCTTCATAAGAGAACTGAGATGCATATGAGCTAAAAGAAATAAGATGGATATTTGACATCTAAGAGAGACAGATTTCAATCCCTGTCCCAGGCAGTTAAAACTCTCTCATTACATTATTTGGAAAAGAAGTTCAAGGTGTCCCTAGCCATGTCTTGGAGGGTAAGACAACGTTGTAAGTAGATGCAACTCCATGAAGAAGCCCTGAAGAGTTACTTCTCCATGCTAACAACCAAAATCTATTCTGATAAACAGGTAGAGTCACATAAAAAAGCCCCACCATTATCTCAATGCCATTTGAACTAAATAAAACCAGTGCGAATCCTACAGGAATTAATTTCTATAATATTTCCTTGAAAAGCGGTCTTTATCTTGGTACTTTTGGATCAGTTCCACAGAGCTCCAACACAGGAAGGTAGCAGTGCAAGAGGTAAGCAAGAGAGGGAAATTATTGGGTATATAGAGTACACTGCTTCCCAAACAAGTAACTACATTAAAGACACTGGGTAAGAGAGGGAAACCTGGTGCACTGGAAACAAACAAGCAGGGCCTGATCTTTTAAAGATTTAAAATACCCAACACTTGCTTGGGATTCAGAATTTTCATTTTGCTGATTATAACAGAACCATGCATATGGCTAGTTACACACATGCCTGTATTTCTGAAATACAAGGAAGGCAGCATGACTGTTTTTTATAGTGTCTGAAAAGCAATACAGAAGTGGCTGAGCTCAGAGTAACACTGAGTGTTTCTATACATGGGAAAACATCTTTCCCTAAGAGGTCTAACTGGAATTCTACTTACCCGAAAAGACTCAAGTTCTTTCTCAGTGAAATTGGCTGATTTGGCCATGTCCCACAAATCAATCACTCTTGGTTCTTCAAATTCTAAACAAACACATACCTCTGAATGAAAATCTGGACACAATGCTTTTATGCCCAGCTTCTATTAAACATACTTTCTCACACACACACACACACACACACACACACAGATACATTAAACACTGCATTACTGATAGGTCTACTGTCTGGCCAAAAAGGCAGAAAAATCCAAGTACTTAACTTAAAACTACAGTATTGCTGTAGCAAGTTTTTAAAAAGCAAAAAAACCTCGAGGAACTGAATAACGGCACTGCTTGCCCTGCAATGTCATCCCCGTCCTGGGGCTGAAGGCGTAATATCCCTTCTCATGTCAGCATGGAAGACAGAACTATACTCTTTACAGGTTGTGCCTCTCCTTTAATTAGGCTTCTAGTGTTGGCTTCTAAATAGAACAGGTTGGCTGTATCTCTTCATCGCGCTGTGGTCATACTATGTACTGCGATACTGTGACTACATTTTATTACTTGCCCACTGATTTTTAATTTTTTAAAAATGAAATTAATCCCAAATAAGAAAAAAAAACACCACTGTGTCATACCACTGGTTGTGTCGTATCCCTGGTGACTGACTTTACGCAAACGCTCAAATCCTTGATTGATGCTTCTTAGCTTGTCTTTGAGTTCTCTGTGTTTGTTGTGCAAGATCTCCTCTTTCACCAGGTTCTCTTCAGATGGGTTGATAACATTTTTGTGGATATCTGTTGAAATAAAAAAGTGTTGTTGATTGTAGGCCAAATCCTGATTGGTCAAAAACTCCAGAAATCCCCCAAATCTGAGGCAAATAAAAGATAAGTTCTTAGCATTTGAGCCGAGTGTAAATAAAGCAACCACACCACACTCTGAGAGGCGTCAATTCCTTTTGCAGGTCAATATTAAGATCAATGCCCCTCAGTGCTCTGGAGGGTGACATTACAGAAATGCCTCTTAATTCCTACTGGCCACTAGCCAAGATTTTAATAAGGAAATGTTTGTATTTTCCTAGGTTAGCAATATCCCAACGAATTGGAGTATGGATGACTGATGAGTCCTGTGCCCTCTTCCCTAGGCATTACATGAACCAATCAGGACATCTAACATTGAAATGACTTCTAGCAGCTTCCAGCTTGGACTCTATAATGCAAACATCAAACTGCCTATAAGCTTTAAAATAAGTACGGCTCTAACAATTTTAGCTGGGATTAGTGCAGCAAGCTGGTTTCAGATCCTCAGTGCTTTAATACACCTCAAACTCAGTGCCTAAGATATCCAAGTATATCCTCTTGGGCTCCCAGCTGTTGAGATAAAACATGCATGTTCTGCAGACTTTAGGGCCATATTTTGCAGCAGTGGATCTATGCATGCTGTGTAATTTCCAGTAAAATACTATGGTCATCATTGCTAATCTGATGGTATCTTCCCTGCTTGAAACGCAGGCAGAATCAGAAAACTGAAATGGCAACATTTTCACTATCTGGCAAGATTTTTGGCAGCTAATGCAGAACTAAACCCAGCAAGTATTTGGAAATGTCAGCATCTGCAAGCAGTTCTGATAGAAGCGAAAGACTACAGGAATTTCACAGAAACTTGGAAACAATGGAGGCAAAGGGCAGAGAAAAGAGCTGTACTGATCTTGAAACAGCAGAGAAATGTTCAGGCACCTTCTGTTCTGCTCACAGTCTCCAACAGAATATTGTATTCACGAATCTTTTCCTTGTGATGCTTAAATTCTCGCCAAAGCTTATCCAACTCCTCATCAGAGAACTTCCCAGAGGTCTTAGCCTGAAAGAAATATGAGCTCATTGTGCTTTCCAGGCCAAGTGCTTTTAAGTGCACTCAACTGCCAAAACCTCTTCCTACTTCCCACCACATTTAGAAAATTATTAAGTCCAGCTTTTCCTTAAGATCTTTTGTTTTAAAGCCCTTTATATTAGTCGGAGTTCAAGATTTAGACATCGATGGATATGGTGGCTTTAATCATGTCAAAAGGAATTTTGCTTCAGAATTATAAAACTAGACTTGCTATGGGCTACCCAGTGAAAAGTGTCTCCCATTTCTATTCCATGAAAATCAATTTAATACAGAAATAGGGCCATGGAGATCCATATGCAACTGAAAGGGGACTGTTTGCATGAGGGATGCAGCCTGATATTAAGCACAGTCTTTACTTAATCTTACTCTACTGACAAGCCAAGATTTTATCCTGCTGTGCATTTGCTCTGCAGTGATTTGTTCCTCACTGAACTACTTTTTAGCAATTAGAGAAGCACTGGTCAGACAGCTGGAGCACTACCCACAAATCCGGTGACTTATTTGCTGCTATGCATGATCAATAGTGAATGTTTTTAATAACTATTCAGCCCCAACCCTTTCTTTTTTGCTTAGGGAATGTTTCTATCTAATGGAGTTTACTGTTCCCCAAAGCACATTACGTCATGTCCCTTGCCAGAGCTGTATCTAGTCACAGTAACATTTTAAAACCCAGTAAATCTTCTTCTCTGCTCTGCTACCACTGCACTGGACTGGTGTAGAGAATTCTTCGCTTTACCTGACTACTTGTTTCTTAAAACTTCAATTATTTAATTTTTGAAGATTATGACTTCACCAGTTTTAACTGCCCAGAGTGACAGTACACTTTCTATTTTTTATGCATTAATGCAAATCCTGGCAATTTTAACTTGAATACCAGGTTGGGAAAGTCTTAATTTAACACTCCTCACTATACACTTCACTTTTAAAGAGTCTATGAAATGGTTCTATTTCAAATGCAGCTTTTTTAAAAAGCCCAGAAGCAACAATAAGAAAAACAGGAAAAAACACCACAGATAGATAAACTACCACACAGTGTAACAGTCACACAAAGCGAAATCATGAGTTCAGTGAAATCTGAGGAAAAATTCTGTTTGTCCTCGGTGGACCCAGGATCCTACCCTCCATGCAGACTGATGTGCGTGTTTTCTTTGGCAAAGAGAACTTGCCACACCTGGTGACCTGAGTGCAGGTGGGATGCTCTCAGGGCACAGAGATGTGAGCTACAGAGCACAGCAGCTTGGCCAGGCATTAAAAGCAGAATACTAATGCTATTCAATTCCGAGTCTGGGGGCTCTCATAAGACACAGGCAATAGTTCAGTGGAGAAACACTGATTTCCTACACTCCAGTTCCTGGAAATCTTACTCACCTTGCTCCATAATTTTTCCAGTCTTGGATCATCTAGTGTATCACTTTCTGTACCGTCTTTAATATAGTTGGTGCCAACTACTTGAGAGTCCTTCTTTCCATTCATTCCATATTTAGTCATAATGACTGCAAGAGAATAGAAGATACAGAAACATTGGAACCAATTATGGCTGTATGGAAGATGAGAGATAGGTTACATCCTTGACTTGCAGAGTTGGATTTTGCAGCTCACAGTGGAAAAGCTAACAGCTTTAAGACACAGAGGTCCCAGGTTTAATGACATCTTCTGAAAGCATCAGGAGCAAAGGAATCTGTTAGCCTCCTGCAGCTCCCTACTGACCTCCAAAGAACTTGTGTGTGGTCAGTGTCTGGAAAGACAACCTGTTATTTAATGGCTCAAACACAAACACAGGTGTCTAACCATGCATGTCTGATGCAAAGTTTAAACTCCTTCTGTAAAGATACCTTACCATTACATTAAAGCTGCATCTAAGTTTGGCTTCTTTCAAAGGTATACCTTACCATTCAAGTTGCGTCTAAGTTTGGCTTCTTTTTCTCCATCTTCATCTAGCCCTTCAGCCTTCAGTTTTTTCCAGCTTAGCTCATCCTTTTCTTGCAATTTTAGATCACTGTGCAACTCTGCCAGTTTCACAGCAGAGAGGTGAAGCTAACAAGAACAGAGAAAGGTTGTATTCAGTTATGTGGAGTCACCTCCTGTTGCAGTGTCACCTCAGAAGCCAGTATAGATGCGTAGCGAGTATAGCACAGTACTTTTTTATTTTACTCTAATGCTATGTATCCATCTGAATTTAAGGGCCTTAACATATGAGCCACTGCACACATAACACCTCTTGCCTATGAATATGGCTATGTCCCCAGCATACTAGTGTTAATAGAGTGTGATCATGTAGCTTTCTCTCTCAGCTCTTCGGCTACTTAGATAACAGTGAAATAACATAAGGGCTAAAAATCTGTTTCTTTCTTTGGTGTTCCTTCAAGTAATATGTAAATGGG
>VXBH01007185.1:769606-837141 GCA_013400035.1 Rynchops niger
GAGTCACCATCCCTAGAGGTATTTAAGAAACGTCTAGATGTGGCACTTCAGGGCATGCTCTAGTGACAGAGATTGTAGGGGTTTTTTTGGTGTGTGTATGGTTGGACTCGATGATCTCAAAGGTCCTTTCCAACCATGAAGATTCTATGATTCTATGAAAGAAGCACAGGAGATGCAGAACACACTCCAGGTGGGTGTTTCTGAGGGGAAGGTGGTGAAGAAAGCTCTTCCTTCTCTTGTCCTCTTCTGCACACTGCAAGCTTGTGTAGGACTAGGTCTTTGGCATAGTTGGGTATTTCTGCGTTGAGTTTGTTTAGTAATGTAGTGGTGGGGTTACTTTCTTGAGCCTAGCTAGTGCTAGAGGCAAAGGTTCACTTCAAAAATTCACCTCAGATCTCATGTGTGACCTTGAGCAAATTAAAGCATAGCTCTGTAGTACTGTCAACACCAAGCCTTCATGCAATTAGCCCTATGAAAACAAATAGATTGCCTAAACTATAGTGAGATTTCTGAGAACAATGCACTGGGGAGGATTTTTACTGGACTCTCATTTTTGCCTTGTAAGCAATGTAAACATCTTGTTATTTCTCTTCCAGAGTTTCCTAAATCAGTGCAGAGATTCTTGATCATATGAACCTAGAAGCTGTTGCTATAAGACTAAATTGCGGAAGCGGGCAAAAGTATTGCAGTATACATTGCATTGAAGAGCAATTGAAGTGAGCATTGAAGTATACATTGAAGTCTAGTGAAATGGTGATGGGAAAAGAAGCCCATCAGCCCTATGCAAATCTTGCAAGGGTCTCCACATCAATTTTAGGATTTAGAACTTCTTTTAGTTTCATTATTACAGTGTATATATGCATCGTTGAGTCATTCTGGAACGGATGGTTTCGTCTTGTTTGTCATTTGAAGTAGTGATTGAGTTTTCAGGCTCTCTGCAAATAAATTCAACCTCCATGCTATATAAACTCTTTCAGGTTCCCACTTTTTTTCTTGTATTGAGCGTAGTTGTGCATGGCTTTATTCATTTCTTTGCTCAAGTTTTCGAGCTACACTGGGAACATATTTAGAAAGAGGTAAGGGATGCAGCACTATTAGTTTTCTTTTGCTGGCTTTTTGGGTCTCATTCTTCAGTGCTCTTATGTCTGTGTCAAGTGACCACCGCTTGGTATTGTTCTGTATGTCCTGGTCCAAGTGCTTCACTCCCCCAGGTAAAAAGCCAAAATAACTCTATGGACTTCTGTGTAGAGACTTTGGATTTACATTGGTGTTGATGAGGCCAAACTCATCATAGAATGCACCTCTATGCAATGCGGGTAACGGGAAATCAACTCCATTGTTTCCCTTTCCTGTGCACTTCGGGTCATATTTTCTCTTCAATTTTCCTTAGCACAGTTGAAAAGCAGCTCAGCTGAATCTGTGGGACTGTGCCAAAACTGATACAAGCAGTGGAAGTGTTAAGCTATTGTGGGCTCTACTGTTTGAATTGTTCCAGAGGTTGTAGCTGAGTTGATGGACCATTGTTTTTTCTGTATTCACTCTTTGCTAGCCTTATTAAAAATGAAATATTAAGAAAACATCATGTAGACCAATTTCAGAAGTCTTTCTTCTGCCCTCTGCTCACTTGAAAAACAACATGAGAGAAATTTGGAATGCGGATGACATTGCAAAGTAGTAAAAAGATCAGAGAAAGTCTTGGTGAAAAGAAAGACAGAAGAAAGTTTAATTGTACTTATGCAACAGCGCATGGTTCCTGGGAGAATAAAAGAGAGGAGGATTTTGAAGCTTATGTTCATAGGCTTGAATGTGATTTAAGTTACATTCTTCTGAGTACAGTGTCAGGACATCTTTTCCTTTAAGAGTCAGTGTAAGAGCTGGACCAGCTGCTTCTGGCTTCAGTTTCTACCAAAACTAGTTCACCATTAAATTTGCATCTTCACATATTCTATATACATCTAAAATTTTTTGCGAGTAATAGACTCCCTAGCGTTTCAAATACTCTGTTGCAGAACTCTGGAAATGAGAGCCGTTTTGTGGCCTTTTTCATCTCCATCTTCTATCCCAGCAATAGGGTCTGCAGGCTGAGCCTAACCAGCCAAAATGCAGGGCAGGCAGGGTAAGTGTGGTGGGTTTGCAAGGGTGCTACTAACTTTGTCCATGTATGCCCTCACTTGGCCTTCCCAGGACCATACTGAGGGTGTACTGAAGTGATGTCTGTGAACCTTTTAACCTTAGCCAAAAGTCTGCCCCAGCTGGAAACTGATGTGTTAGACGTTTCCCAGGGTGTCTTTCTGTTCCCTCTGGGAGACCACAGATTTCTCTCTTGTCGGGGCTTCAACAGGAACTTCAGAGACACCCAAAGGGTTTGATAATCCAAAGACTTTATTTAGGCATCAAAACTCTTGATGTCTCATTAACAAGCATGTTGATATCTTTAAATCATTTTTGTATTTTTACTTTCTTAGCAAACAAAATTTCATTTAACAAATATATGTCAATCAGAATAAGTTTTCCCATTGAAGAAGGATGCAGCTTGAGCATTCTGTTGCGCATCTGGTGCTGGGTGCCGAGCCCACTGCAGTGGGATGGTAGTGAGGAAGGGTCAGTGCATCTGCATCTGGAAGTGCTTCACATACTTCTTCACCCAGGATGCCTGGGGGTCCGCACACACCTTCCACCCGTTCTTGGTGACGAGGCTGCCGGGAGAAAACCAACATTGGGATGCTCAGCTGGGATAATGAGGTGTCTGCACTGCGTCTTGCTGGCAGCATCCTGGGTGTCCCTGGTCGTGCCCCCTTCCCCCTCATGGCTACCCTTGCCCACACTTGGGGTGCTGCCCCAGCCATCCCACCCCGACCCCTGACAGTATTTGGTACTCACATCACTGCTGGCTGGGGGCAGCTACTGCTGGTGGTGTAGGTGGAGGTGATGATTCTGCGCGGAATGGGGCGGTACGTGTAACTGAAGCAGCAGGTGGTGGGGATGGTGTCTGTGGGGGCAGAGAGACCACGCCAGTAAGACCCCACAGTGTGGCGGAAGCTCTGCCTGAGGCTCCCAGGGGATTCGCCATCCCCTGTGTATCCCACAGGGACACCCCCTGGAAGCTTCCGTCCCTGAGTCTGAGTCCCAGCACTGGTGATGTCCCACCTGCTCCCAGCCCTCCCCATGGACATGAGGGTCCCATCAATGGGGACAGGGTTCTCTCCCGGGGAGGGACAGCAAACCTGTCTTCTGGGTGGATGCAGCAATGCTGGAGTCACCAAGTTGGGTCTCAGCTGGTGAGCAGGTGGCCATGAGGAGCAGAATGGCAAGGACGACTGCAGGGACCTTCATGGTGCTGCAGGGGCTGAGGAAGACGTGAGTGGGGCTGGAGCTGGGGTGGCTGCAGGGGTCTCCTCTGCACGATGCTTGGCCCCTGCTGCCGCTGCTCTCCTTTTATTCCCTGGCCACTGGGTGGGCACGGGGTTTCAAGGAAACAAAACAAGTGCATCATATAGGGGAAATTATGCCAGGATTGCCCAGTTTTGCTGAGCTGGAGATGGCCAGGAAACCACAGAAGGGGAAGTGCTGGCCATGGGGCTGTGACTTTCAGATTCAAGAGAAAACAAGTCTTATGAGGAGCGTCTGAGGGATCTGGGGTTGTTAATTCTGGAGAAAAGGAGTCTCAGGGGAGTCCTTATCACTCTCTACAACTACCTGAAAGGAGGTTGTAGAGAGGTGGGAGTTGGTCTCTTTTCTCAGGTAACAAGTGATAGGATGAGAGGAAATGGTCTCAAGTTGCACCATTTAGGGAAGGTTTAGATTGGATATTAGGAAGAATGTCTTCACTGAAAGGGTTGTCAAGCATTGGAACAGGCTGCCCAGGGAAGTGGTTGAGTCACCAACCCTGGAGTATTTGAAAGATGTGTAGACATGACACTTGGGGACGTAGTTTAGCAGTGGACTTGGTAGTGTTAGGTTAATGGTTGGACTTGATGATCTTAAAGGTCTTTTCCAACCTAAATGATTCTATGATTTTATTCTATGACTTCATGGTGCTCTGAGGGCCAAGGGAACCATAAGCTAGGCTGGAGGTGGGGTAGCTACAGGGCTCTTCTCTGCATGATGCTCGTCCGCTGCTCCCACTACCCCCATTTCGTCCCCCCAGAGTTTCAAGGAAAGAAAATAAGTGCATCATACCAAGAAAATTACTTTAGGATCACCCAGTTTTGCTGAGCTGGAGAAGGCAAAGAGACCGCAGAAGGGGAAGCCACTTAATCAAGAGCCAGGCTGGGGCACAAAGTTCCATGGCCAGAGGCCTGAGAAAAATCAGGGCAAGGCCAGAAAAAGGAATTAAAAAGAAGGAAGCAGCAAGTTTTGCAGCTTTCTTTCGGAGTGTGCACTGGTGGAGTCATTTGAGAGTTAGCCTCTACCATTGCAAATGCTTCCTCTTTTCAGTCATGATCTTCTCAGGGTTTCACCTGCAAGGCTGCAATGAGCTGATCTCGGTGCCAGCAGAATCCTCTCCTCCCTCCAGCTCCTGCTCTTAATGCCCTGTCTCCTCCCTGACACCTGTGACACCAGAAACCTGTGTCTTTTTAGCCTGGAGAGAGAAGACTTGAGGGGGGATCCCATCAGTGCTTATAAATATCTGAAGGGCAGGTGTTAAGAGGATGGGACTAGATTCTTTACTGTGATGCCTGGTGACAGGACAAGGGGCAACGGTCACAAACTGGAACACAGGAAATTCCATCTCAACACAAGGAAAAACTTCTTTACTTTGAGGGTGCCAGAGCACTGGAAGAGGCTGCCCAGAGAGGTTGTGGAGTCTCCTTCTCTGGCGATATTCACAATGTGCCTGGATGCGTTCCTTTCCAAACTGCTGTAGGTGAACCTGCTCTGGCAGAGGGGTTGGACTAGATGATCTCTGAAGGTCCCTTCCAACTCCTGCCATTCTGTGATTGATTCTGTGATTTCAGTTTTTTTGGGGGCTGAGCCAGAAGACAGAGCCTAAATTGGATGAAGTTATCCTGCTTGGGAGGAAGTGGGCAGTAATTGCAACAACTTGACTGTCAAGAGGCTGCAGACCACAGGCAAACCTCTCATGAGAGCAGAGTAGAGGGGCAGAATCACCTCCATCACCATCTTGCTGGCCACACTTCTTTTGAGGCAGCCCAGGATATGATTGCATCACCAGTTGCAATTCGGTTTGTAGCTGGAAACTGAAAAACAATTGTATTTGCAAAGTTCCATCACCGGTTTAGGTTTTTGAGGTATGCAGCATCCATCAATTTAAGTTCATAAAGTTTTAATTTCCCCCTTTGCTTATAGCCCAAGCCTGAACTACATGATTTATACTTTTATCAGATTTTAATATAATTGTCAGTTCTTTTCGTCTCTCCTCTTCTCTCTTTGTGTCTGAGGGTTAGAAGATCCCCAAATAATGCAAGTTCTGCTTTCCCAGTTCTCTTTGTTCCTGCTTCTGTCCTTAAATGCAATACCAGCTGTAGCCTTAAATACAAACTGAACAGATCTGTTGTCCCTCCTCACTGATCTTTAGCTTTGCAGATAAGCATAATCCAGCAGTGAAATGAAATTACTGATGTTTAATTTCCCAGAATGTAATATATACTATAAGAAAGACCTAACTGGTATTATGGCAAACCTGTACCTATTTGAAAATATATTCCATTAGTATATTTTGCGGTCAGTGCTCCACTTTGTGCTGTTGTGGTCTGAGTAACTTGAATTCTGCTAACATTCTGCATACTTCTCTGTATTTAAAAGCATGGAAAGGTCTTACACATATTTAACAGAACCTTGAGCATAATCTCAGGACTGCTGTAAAGACCAAAAAATGTATATAGCTACAAGTATCTGCAGACCTTGATTTTATCCTTGGTTTTGCAAGTCTGCAGTATCCCAACAATATATCCAAATGTTTAACTGGACAACAGCACAAGCCAAAGCCTGAGATAGGCGATCCATAACTGTTCCAAAGTTGATTTAATTACTGTAAGATAATATACCTTTGTCTCTACCCAGAACATCCAACAGCAACATATTATGCCCTACTACTCCTCTTTAACGCTAATTGTAAACCACCACTAACAATCTCCTTAAACAACCCATTTCTTTTCTGTCCTGGTAAAAAGAAGGGCATGTCCTCTTGTCTTTTGGTTCTAATTTAAATAGGACATTTTTGTGTAGGGAAGGCAAATAATTTTGAAACTCCACTATCTGTTTTTTTTTTGTTTGTTTGTTTGTTTGTTTGTTTGTAGGCTGCTTTTGAGGTCATGCTCCCTTTTAGTTAAGATAGAAGCTACCCTTTGACTGACCTTTTATCTTCATGGAGATAATAAAATAAATAGATCTTTTGTGCTTATCTAAATTGGACAAGTGTGTCCAAACTATAAAAGCAATAATAATTGGCTCTTGGCTATAATATATATGTGTGGCTATAGTCCCATTTAGGGAGATGCACTATGAAAGTTTGAGAATGACAAGACATGAATCCTAAATGTCTTGATTAAAATTAATTATTGAGCAACTGTTCTACATCTGTTCTATATCTGTTCTATAACTATGCTTTTCCTCATTTACAGAAGAAGATTAATCTAGATCCCAATACTATTTAGTGCTTTAGTAAATTAACCACATCATAGCAGATATCTTGGACCAGTGCTCAGTCAAAGACTAACTTCCTTCCTTATCCATATGGAAGAGAAACAATAGTATAATGCCTTT
Organism: Rynchops niger; assembly: GCA_013400035.1. Classification (NCBI taxonomy): domain Eukaryota; kingdom Metazoa; phylum Chordata; class Aves; order Charadriiformes; family Laridae; genus Rynchops; species Rynchops niger. The sequence continues at coordinate 776,333 of VXBH01007185.1, forward strand.
CTAAAAAATATAACAGGAAACAAGAAAAATAAGCTCAAGTAATATCTAGTTTAAAAGTTTCCCCAGTTATAAATTTCTGTACAGTTGCTCTCATCTATGAAGTCAAGCGTTTTCTACTGTCTGGTTAGTTTGGGTTTTTTTGTTTGTTTGTTTGTTTGGTTTTCATTTTTTTTTTAGCAGCCTGCCTTATATCTATAAAAACCTCACAACATTATGACTATTAAATATTACAGAGTAGAAATATAGGAATATATAAATGGGTCTCCAAACAATCAAGGTTTGCCTGTAACTTCATCTGAGATACCACAGTACCTTTGCATACCAAGGTGAGGCCTGGTACATTGTCTATTTCTGACAGCAGGTAAATAATACCATTTTGGTGTTAACCACTCCAGATTTCACATCTTGACTTTTCCCCTTGGTTTTATGTGTTAAATAATAGAGTTTAGCCAAGGTTGATCTAAGATGAACGGACATCCTCCATCCACAGGTTAAAATCAGCGTCTTGTTCTGCAAGAGAGTATACAGCCTCCCTAAATGACAAGATTTAGTCCCAAAGAAGTGTAGGAAATGTGGTGGGAAGGCAAAACTGGCTTGAAAGCATCTATCTGTACCGTTTTAATGGTGGTGACAAACCAAAGCTCCCTGTGGTACGTATCACAGCAGTTAGCTACAGCCTGATCTTGTGAAGAGAGCCACAAATGTACCTTAACACTAGGTATAATCCTACGGTCTCTACTTGTGTCTGCAGGATTTTATTTATATCTTGGGTTAGATCTTAATGGTTTAAAATCCGTTTGGCCTTATGAAGATCCAGGTCCATGCTGGTAAAACACTCTTGAGTTAATGTCAGGAACTGATAGCACAGGAATGTTCCAAATCAAGATGGCTTTGGAGATGCCTGATTGTGTTCTTGCTCGATCAGTGACACAAAACATTCTCTGTGCCTGGTGTCTGTCTCCCCGTGTGGTTTTGTACTTTCTTTTAATAACAGAAGAGGAAGCATTGTTCTGGACCTTATACATTATTTTTTACAGAGATGTATAGTTCCTTATACTCATTCACTTTAAATTAAAGAGCATTTATTCAGGTGTGCTTGAGGTTTTCCAGGACAAAATAGTCAGAGATACATATCTGGACTAACTGAGCTGAAATCTCTCATCAGTGACACAGTCCTGTTTGTCAAGGGATTAAGCTGGTTCCCTCACTGTGTGCTCTTCTGTAAATCTCGGCCCAAGGTCAGAGTCAGCTTCTAGACATCAATTTTGACTACTTCAGCAGGGCTAACAGGAGCTGGATTCCTCTGATAATCCCTTCAGGAGTTTACGATAGCTCACTGGGACGGAAAGTCACAGTTGTCTTAAAAGCACTTTACATGCTCACTCCTCACATGGCCCGGAGGCTTACAGCTGTACCTGACACAGCGTTGTAAACCTTCCTTCTCTCTGCAAACTCCATTTTCAGCTTGGAGACGCAGACTTCATCACAGCATCTGTCTCCGTGATCCTCTGCATGGGTGACTCGCAGTTCCCTGTCCAGGCAACCCAGATAGTGTGTCCTTTTCCAACCTCGTAAGCTTTAGGTCTGCTTTGTTCAAAGTCTGAATCATAGGAAAACTACTCTGTTGTAGTGTGGATGAAACCTTTTTTTTTCTTTTTTCCAACTTGGTCCATTTAAATTAAGTTAAGCTATGTAAATAACTCTTTTATTTTCCTGATATAGCTTGTTTATTTTCCTTGGATTTAATTCTGTGCATTCAAGCAGAAAGTTAAACAATGTCAAACTGAAGAAAACAAATCGCATAACATGCAGAAAAGATGATCTGGGGGAATTTTCTTTATTGCATTAACTTCTTACCTATGTTCTTTATGTGAATATTGTGATGTCAGAGAGAATTAACTGGCTTGGAATTTATTTTTAAATATGTGTTCTCATAAAGTGGATCCTTTCTTCTATGCACTTAGTTTTAGTGAAAGAAAAAAGCAGGTGTTGATATAATATTATTGCAAATCATCTCTCTGGAGTAGTTAATTCTCGTACATGGTAACAGCTTTCTATTGCCATTATCTTACTGAAATTACTTCCTTAGCTAAACTGTTTAGGGCTGATGCTAAAGATAAGTGTATGAAAACCAGCTTATGAATTCTGCCCTTCTCGAAATGATCTCTGCAGCTGATTCAAGTAAACCTTGAGTTGTTTTGGGAAGAAACAATGTACTACTCATTGGCATTCTTGGCTGTGTGTTTTAGTGCTCTGAAGTACAGCTTTAGATGACTTCTGACTGCTGTGGTGAACCTAGCATTCCTTTTTATGCAATTCCCAACACATGTTTTTATAGATTCTTTCTTTCTTTCTTCATAAGTGTGGAGGGGATAATAAAGATTTTGTAGGTGGAATCATAACTTTCTAGGTATTCCTGCATAATACATGCTTTCATCCCTTTATTTTCTTCCTATTCCTCTTTCATTGCATATATAGGTTTCAAACTTTACCAAGCCATATCTATACCTTTTGAAACTTATTTGAACATCTGGCACTCTTTTTTTCCTAGATGCACAAGGAAGAGTTGCATGTCACAGTTCTGCATTTTTCAGGTGTGGCTCAGTATCTTTTTTATATCTGTTGAGACACACAGAAAACATTTCATTTTCTGGTGTATTTATTATCAGAACTCTTGAAGAGAAGCAGCAATGTTTTTCAAATTACCATTGTACGGGGGATTGAATTTTTGGTGAGCTGCCTTCAAAGGTGGCTTGGCATTTTAGAATGTTACAAGCTCTGTCATGAAAACTTGAGAGTATGAAAGGAGTAGTTTTCATTCTCATTACTGTTCCTGAAGTTTCAGCTGTTTAGGCAGAAGAAGGGTCATGGGAGCTGTAGAAAACTGAACCAAATAAACAAATGGGATCTTCTAGTCCAGCTGAAAGAACTACTCTTCCTGTGGAAGGTTCAAAGAGACAATTTCAAGCTAGAAAAAATCTACATCACCTGCTGTGTCTGAGATCTTCGTGCTTCCCAGTGGGCGTCACAGAAAAATTCCTGAAGGAGGGAGAGACCACAGCTGAGTTGCAAAGACTTCACCAGCCAAGTGCTGATTTCAGGATATTTTGTTGTTTTTATTTGCTATGAGGCATTCAAATGCAAAAGCTCTTAAGTAGCAGTTCGCTGGACATCTGCACAGGGGAATGAACCCAATAAGACAGTGATTGTAGAGGAAGACGAGGTCACTCACGCCAATCTCAAGCATGAGAGCAATTTTCATTGTTTTGTTAGCTTGCATTGTTATGACAGCCTGAAAAATAACTTACGAGCCAGAAGAAAAGATTTGTTCCTTGCCTGAAATACACATTATCCAAGTAGAGACATGCGGTGAAGAAGGAGTGCAGGTAGGGTTATACAACAGAGCAAGAAGTACTGAACTTACAAATATATGATAAATGGTAAGCCTGAGCTATGGGAGGGATGATGAAGTGAGTTTCTTTGCTATAGTCTGGGTCAGAGAGGAAGAAGAGAGGCAGACAAACCTGCATCAGCTGGTGGCATCCTTCTGTTGTACCCAGTTGTTTCAGTTGGAGTCCATTGCTTCTGCAAGATGGACTGCCAACAAAGAAGAAATCAGTGTAATTGTCAAGAAAATTATTTTCTGGGGAAAAGTTGCTAAATGAAAAGAATAGTTCTGCATAGTGTTAAATGTAGCCTCACTAATATTAAGCACTGCAGATGACAGATCTACCAGCCAAAAATATAAATAAATGGAAATCTAAATGTGAGCCACTTAATCATTTCTATTTGTTTTTCCTAGATAGCATCCAAAATAAACACTGATCAGGAAAGATGGAAAAATGAAGTGAACAATCCAAAATCTGCTGTATTCGTGAGTGAGTAGCAAGATCCAAACATGGCTGTTTGCTGCCCCAGAGCTAGGAAGATGGTACACAAAAGAAAACGGAGGATATCTTCAGGGTTCCTAGAAGAAATCTGAATGTCTGTCAGTCTTCACCTGTGCTAAAGGACATGTTGCTGAAGGATGTGGCCAATGAACATCCTTGCTGTAACAAAGCAATGGAGCCTGAGATGGAAAAATGCTGTTGTTTTTATACCTCCATTCAAAAGATGTTGGTGATCTGCCCAATTAAACTAAATGCTAGCAAGCCTGATTTCTCTACTGTCATCTAAAGCAGCACATATCTATAAACATTTCTTACCCAGAATTAATGAACAAGTGAGCAGTATTCACTGTGACCTTGTTGATAAAACTTTTTCATTCTCCTTCCAGGCTGCAGTTCTGTATGCTTGGTCTGCACAAAATGTTTTTGGAAGGGAAGCATAGGTAAAAATCCTTTTTCAGCTATTTACAAGAGGATAAGAGCTATTCCTTCTCCTGCCCTCCCTCTATATGTCCCCAGCTAGGTATGTTACTCCTTATTTTCCATCCCATTCTATAGACCTTTCTGGAACCTAATGCTAAGTAGATACTCTTTCTCTTGAGGTGATCGTTAAAATCCGTGTATCAGAAATCTATATTGAGCTGCAAGGAGAATCTTCTGCCAATACTTATCTGAAAGAAAAGCTGATTTTATTCTGATCAGAACAAAATTGTGTATGAAGTGTGTATTGTTAAGTACATTCCAGTGCATTGAAAAACTATGGCTATGGCCAAGTAAGTTAGTTGTGGACCAGGATTTGTATTTATCCTCTGTTTTGTGTTGTCTGTTTTCCAGAAACAACTTCAAATACTTTTGTGCATTTTGAGCACAAATATATTCCTTAAGTTTCTCTGGCTGCAAGGATTATTTGTGAGTATGTTCTCCAATTTGAACGGAGAATACAAAAATCCTGGTGTAGGAAATACTGAAATGTATGTATAAATTGAAGTCAGACTTGATTAAAGTCACACATGTCTTGGAGTTGATTCTGAACTAGAGGACTAGTTGATTCTGAACTAGAGGATTCTGAACTAATTCACAGAGGATGCTAAGGATGTCATAAATCAGCTGTAGAAAATGGGTATTTGCCACATTTTTTTTAATGAGAGTAAGTGATAAGATTTGGCTCCTCTTGTATCAGGGTTATTGATCACATGGGATTGTTTCCATTCTATGCCTCAGAAGAGCCGTGAGGGTTGGACATACATAGTCATGGTTAAAAGTTTAAAATTCCATCACCATAAGTACTTTTAATACTCAGTTTAAATTTGTTGCAGCACTGACAGTGTCAGTGACAAGACTGTCAGAAAAGGACCATCTATGAGAAGGAGAAGGTAAGTCATTCTTGCACTGCATAGCTGGCAATCATAAAAGAAAGATAGAGATGCTTATCCTTATTTTTCCAGCCTTGACAGCTGGACAGAAAAGCTGAGTCATATTAACTGACTATTGGCAGGTAAAATAGATCAGGTCAAGCACATTCCATGGAATATGTCAAGTGCAATTAATCTTTGCAGGAACTGTAACTGAATTTTCAACAGCACTTTGACATAATGGTGAAGAATTTAGACTGCTTTAAGCTACATTCATCCTGTCATTTATATATATAAATTCTTTATTGCAACAGCTTTCTCTCAGGTATGTGGCTCATCCAATATTTAAGAATTTTTTATTATCTGCAAGGTTTTTTTTACCCATAAAAGAGTTGTAATTGTGTTGGTTAAGCTATACTGTTTGGCTAAGTTGTGGGGCTTTCAGAGAGTACTTTATGTATTCAAGGGTGGGATGATCTCTTGTGCTTTGTACATCAATTCTGTAGCCTGGGTGACATTGGTTTTACCATGGGGAGCCTTGTGTCAGTCCCTGACCTGCATTGCAGTCTCTGTTGTTGGTGTGTGTGTCTGCAAACTCTTACGTTATGTCTGACTAAGTCACTAAGGACCTGATCCAAAAGGCATTTTAGTCAGAGAGAATCTCTTCACTTACGTGGGTTTTGGGTAAGGGCTGGAATGCCCATGCCTGCTCCCAGTGGATTCCCAGTGGAAGTAGAGGATCGTCTCTAACCCTGGAAGTAGGCAGGATATGGTTCTACTTTTTGATTAATAAAAAAGCAGTAGATCTAAAGTAGAAGAGGACTGATTAATTGATGGTGCACAGAAAGAAATGCTGTCAATACTAAACATGACCACTAAAGATGAACACAGATAATAATAATTTCTGCTGGTGAATAACATCATCAGGAGAAATGTAAGGAGCCAGAGGGACTGGCATTATGTCTAGTGTTTACTCTTTCTGTTTAGCTACTATGCCACGACATGCCAAACCCAAAATCTAGGTTTTGGAGGGGTTTGGAGGGGAGTTTCGTAGTTCTGAGTTAATTTCAGAAAGATTGCCCAGTGTGTCTTAAGTTGTGCGTGAGAAACCATCAAGTAAAAAAGGGGAACACTCATAAAATTCGTTTCTTCGGAATAGTCTTTGGCCACAGGAGGGCAATACTGCTCTATAATAATTTTGACATGCTTTATTCACTGAAAATCTGGTTTGCCAACAGGTACCTGAGGGGGCAATGGGATTGATCATGTTTAACAGTCATCAAAGTCATATTGATCAGAAAGTGGATTTATGCCTTTAGCTATGTTTGCAGGTGTTGATGAGCTAGTCCTCTTAACACTGCTGTGAAAATCATCCTTCTTTTCAGAAGAGCAAAATGCAGCACAGAAACTGAGAGCTGCGATGAGATTTAAGGAACTGGTGCTTCTCCATCCTTGGTTTATGTTGCTACTGGTTTATGCCTTCCTTCCTCCACGCTCTGAATTGGAGGCCAGAACCAAGAGGTGGCACAAGCAATACAACAGTGAGTATGGCAGCCCCTCATGGTGCTGGTGGAGGGTTCTTTGTCCCTTGGTGTGCAGCTCTTTCAAACTGAAGTAAGGAGAGTTTGAACTGAAAACAGTAAAAGTCTGAGAATGTGTGACTCTCACCAATAGTGGTAGGAGTATTTAGCTGGGAAGGGTGGGCCTTATTTTCTTTTTTTCCTTAAGAAAGTTTCTGTGTTTTTCCCAGTGGCCAAGGGCATGCTCTTCTTTACTAGGACCCGGGCATAGGAGCAGGACTCTTAACTTATTCGGTTATTGATTCATGCCCTTGCGCTTTGCTGGTCAGATAAATCTTTCCTGTAAAGCCCTCTAGGCTTATTGGTTAGAAGATTCTACAGAGGAGCAAGTGTTGTGGGTTTTAAATCCCCTAAGCAGATGAGAGAGTTGAGAGTGCTTTCTGTGGCTGTTAGATGAATAGGAGGTACCACTGTTGGGTCTTATGAAAGACAACTTCACTGTGTTCTCGATGAAGATTAATCTGCTAAGTGTGCTTTGACACTAGTGGATTTAACCTTTAAAGGGAGGGGAATATTTTCGTTTATGCAGACTGAGTGTGAGAATGGTGTTTGGCAGAGTTAGAAATGTGAGTACATTTGAGTACTTAATATATCACTTAACATACTTCAAGTACTTAAACATTAATATGAAAGTAATTTGTAGAGTCTGGGTATCTCCTGAGTTTGGAGACAGCTGAACTCCCCGAACTAATAGAAAAGAACAGAAAGCTTTCCAAGGGCCAACTCTCTCATCTGTGTTATTAGTATGCCAGGAATGGACTTCAAGAAAAGTTGAAATCATATTAAAAGTTAGAAAGGCATATTTATGAAGGATAGATTGCTAGCTTCCAAGCTAACCTTTTAGGTCATTGAGAAATGAAAATGTTTCAGAGAAGAAATGCTAGTGAGCTGCTGCCCCTTTAGATTCTATTTCTGAATAAAGGCTCAAAGAGGTCCCCTTCTGAAAGACAATTCTTCTGAGTGGTGTTTTGCAATCTGCAGTTTGTACAGTACTTGTGATCGGCCTGCAAAAGCTAACTGGGACCTTTTAGCTTCTCTTTAGAAGTGGCTATACTTGCACTGAATGTATTTAATGGAAGAAAGAGCATTCATGTCAGGTATGTCTTAAATGTCAATTTATTTATTATATGCTTGTCGTGGTTTTGGCCGAATTGGCCAATGGCCGGTGACAGATGCTCTCCCCCCACCTCTCACACACAGAGAGGAGAAGGAGAGGTAAAGAGATTTTATGAGTTTAGAAGAAGCTAAACTACTTTAATGAAATATTAATAATAAAATAAAAAGGAAAATAATAAAATAGATACAGTATATACAAAACCGTATTAAGCTCCCAGGATGATGTCACTGGCAGGCACTGGGGATGTCCCAGACTGGACTCAGTGTTGGGTGGGAACTGGATTCCAGAGCTGTAGTCAGGAACACACTGATTGGGATCAAAGGCAGATGAACAGACAGAGTCCTCCTCAAATGTCAGACATTGAAGAAAGAGGGCTGACCCTTTGATCCCTCAGCTTTTATACTGAGCATGGGGCAGATGGGATGGAATACCCCTGTTGGTCAATTTTGGGTCACCTGTCCTGTCCGCTCCTCACCACAGGTGGGACCCTTCTACGCTTTTCCGTTTCCAAGCCTCCAATGGGGCAAATAACACAATTAGCTGACCTTCGTTGTTATAGAATAAGTATAAGCAAGAGCCTCTCTGTGTACCATTCCTTGGCGCAAACTCTAAACATTGGTCTTATCACTCTGAGAACGAGCTGTTTTCGGCACAACATGCTGTTAATTTCAGAGCGTTAGAAGAGGCCTAGCTAAGAAGAAAATTACTGAACAGAAAGTTTGTTCCGTTTTACCTCAAACCAGGACAATGCTTTATTTTTTAAAATGTGTTTTCAGTTTCATATTCCAGAACGTAGTGTTTTGTTTCACAAGAATTAGTTTTATTGCTTTTATTTTTCAACTTGTTTAAGGGGAACTGAAACAAATCGCACAGTTTCGAGATGCTTGCGTTGGCAAGGAGATTAAGGAACCCAAGGAAAATGGCAAGTCCTTTGCAGTGCTTGTAACTCAAGCTGGCAATTATCACCTTCCATACTATTGGAGTAATTTTGTGAGCTGGTATTGTCAAGTGCTCAGAAAAGAAGAGGAGTTTCTAGTAAGCGACAATCAATATCTCTTTGGCTAAGGGCGGGCAACAAACCATGATATGATGAAGTTTTCACAGCTGAATAAAGTTTTGCAAAATGTACATTTTGCAATTAATCACTTAGGTAAGACTCCCTTTATTTCATTTTACACATCACTTAATTTGTATGTATAATGAAGATAAAACAGGTGGAGCCAGTCACCCAAGTCTGCTGTGCACTTTTGTATGTACTTAGATAAATCCCTTTCTCAGTTTACTCCATAGTCACTTTTTCTACCTGAACCACTACATCAAAAATCCCATACTTGACTTTGATATCTCATCCTTAAATATTGAAGAATTAGGTTAGTGCTTCTCTGAGTCTTTGAGTGTCAGTTTTCTAACACTTAAAATATGTGAAGAAGGTCATGTTAAAAATGATTTTGATGTTACTTCTTCCTGAGATTTTTTTTCTACTTTCTTCCACACATGTAGTGTATTCCTAGATAGATCTGCATGTATTTTCTGTCACAAGAAGTTGCTCAGCAGAAGTCACAAGCAGTCAAATGAATGACAGAGAATTGTCCCTTATAATGAAATCTATTAAGGTGTCCAGTAGCCTCATGCAGAAGGCAAGATAAACTTACTTTGTGACCCTTAGGACACATCAGCCAAAACAATAAAAACCACAGAAAATTATACCCTGCATGGGGATGAAGAAGATGGCCAAGCGCTGGTAGAACTTTTCTGCTTTATTGATGTTTATTGGTTTTTTTTTTTTTTTTTTCCCCTGCTTTTTAAATAATTCACAAAGATTATTACTTCAAATGCTTATTTCTGTCCAAATTCTGCATGTTAGTAGGCAAACCCATTTTTTTTCATTCTTTTTATTCTTTCTCTGTAGTATTATCAACCTATTTTTCTGGCTAATCATGGACATATTTGCTGTTTCTTTATTCACTGATTTAGAAGCTAGAAAAGCCCATTAGAATTGGCTCATCTGAACTCTTGTACAAGCCAGACCAGACAACTGAGCTCCATAATCCCAGAATAAATTCTTCTTGAGATGAAAAATATGGCTTTAGAAAGACATGGCATTTTGTTTCAAGACGTTCAGTGACAACAAACTCACTATATTGTCTGGTAAGTCTTTGAAATGCCGAATTACCTTCACTTAAAAATTGCATCTTTTGTCTAGCCTGGATGTAATTAGCGTCAGCTGGCTGCCATGGGATCTGGATGTGCCTGGTTAGTTGCTCAGGAGAGAGTACCTGAGAGGAACAAAGAACAACTTGTCTTGTTGCTCCTGGACCCTGATACCTTTAGCAGTCTAGCTGAATTATCTGCAAACATTTTTGGTCTAAGCTTGGAAAAACCACACGAAGCTAACTACACCAGGGTTTTGAAGGTCTGTGTTTTGAAGGTATGTGGGACAGAAGAATCAGAGTTCACAAAGGCTAACATTAGCCAAAAGAATCCAACTGTTCCTCTGTCAGCAACAAAAATAGAGTGGTACTTACAGGCACCCAAGTTAGAATATTCTCAGTTAGGTTTCTGATTACCCGGAGCCCTGGAGGACCCTCTATGAATATCCCATAGGGTCCACATCATACACTTATTTTCTGAGAGGTTGAATTTTGTTCCCTCTTTCTTTAGTAGCCCTTTGGCTACATGTAGGAGCCTATTTGAAGGAAATGCACTACCAAAAAGAAGGGATTGACTTTCATTGAAGAACCCGTCAGTAAAGAAAAAATTATTTAAACCTGAATTAAGGGTAGTTTTCTTGCCTCTGCCAGATGAATTCCCAGCTGAAGGGTGGTAGGTGGTTGTTTGCTCTTGTGGGTGAGAGAATAGTTGCATTGATATAGATTAAGGACATTTAAAGCCTCTAATGTTCAATTACATAAACTAAAATCACCTCTGACCTCAGTCTGGAAGTATGCTGTGTACCCTTTGTTAAGGCTATTGTTCTTAGTGAATAATTTTATCTTTTTTTAGAGTTTTGTTGTCATGTTTGTTTTTGTTTCATGCTTTGATCTCATTTGATGATGAAAAAGTGGGCTGTGTGTGGGACTGTTCCTGAGCTCTACAAACATGATAGCGCTTTGTCACTTTTCACTTACACAAGCCATAGTGACATTCAATCTGGAGAAAATTATTGTTCCTAAACATTGGGGCACACGAATTACAGGTTTTATGTTACAAAGAAGAGTGTACTTTACACAATCAGCTGCTCAACACAATGTATCAACTTAAAGAGACCAGAGAGGTTTTCAACAACATGGCCACCACCTACTGGAGGGGCAGGATCTTTCTTTCAGCCTTTCCAGAACTGCTGATATTTTACAGTAAAAATTTTTCATATCTTCTGTTCAGTCTTTAGCAGGATGCTGATTGAATCTCATGTAGTAGCCAAAAGTTCCAGAGCAGCGATGTCTTTGGCTGTCTAATGCATTGCTCCTAATTCAGTTCTCCTTTTGGCTCATGCACAGAACTGTACTAGCTGACAACTACTGCCACCACAGGTAGACAAGAAGACCCTGTAATCTGTAAAATGGAGGAAAATTGTGCTGGTGGTAAAATCTTGGCTGTTTCATGGCCTTTCAGGGATGTCATGAGAGTCTTAGAATACAGATGCTTCAATCGGAGTAAGAATTAAGGAGAAGTAAATAGATTTGATCATTTGAATTGACATCATAGAAATTAATAGACGCATATTCTGTTGCCAGCTCTGTCACTGACCTGCTCTTTACCTTTAGCATGGCCTTTCATCATTTTTCCTACAGTTGTCGGTTTAAAGGGTGAGCCTTTTGGGATTGGAGTCCTCTCATGTTATGTGATTTCGTCTGGCTCACTCTTTTTTTTGTGGCTTCTAGGTCCTTCTGGAAAATAAATGCTAACAGGAAGCTCCAAGGCTGTAGAGAGACACAACTCTGTACCCTTTTGCGATTGATTTTTTTTTCAGGTGTTATTATCGTCACAAGATGTAACTAACTGATCCAGTGCCGTGTCAAACGCTGCTCCTTGGTGATACATTGCAATAAAGGGTGCTTTTTTCTATTTGTTAGTTAGTTATTCCAGGAAAAAAAAAAAAAGCAGCTTAAGTTTTTAAACCTATTATGCAGTATTTTGAAAGGTCAAGTTGCTGTTCTTTTTAAATACAATTTAATTGAAAATGGACAGTAGCCTGGATCTTCTTCAGGCATAATGAAGCAGGCTATTGATATGCACCATGTGTCCCTGATTAAAATCAGAAGGCTAGGAATGTTCAGGCAATTAGGCAATTTGTGAGACATTGGCCCAATTAGTTTGGGAGCATGGAGAAGCAGGTACACAGAAAGATACTTTCTGTGTTCCCTGTAAACAAAAAAAGCAACTACAAGGTGTGGAATGATGTGCAGGCCAATAAAGCCAATTAATTGGCTGAACTCTCTTGTTGCACTTTCTTTTTCCTCTGGAAAGATTTGTCTGTAGTAGAAATTTACAGTGTAGATAAATATAGCAGTAGGGAAACACAGAGTATTTTGTCCATGAAGTGAAGTAACTATTCAGCTGACATAGGGATTTTGCAAAGAACTGTTTCAGAACATGCACTAAAAATGAAGACCCAAATTTATTGGTGTAGTTATAATCATGTTTGGCTGTATTGACACCTGAAATACTGCTTTGAGATATTAACGCAAAGACCAGAAACCAAGAGTATAGTTCAACATCTGGAAAAATCCCCATATAGCAAATATATAGTTGCAAATATAGCAGTTTCTGAACACCTCATTTTACAAATCCATCTAAGAGCAGGTGTCATTGCCTAATTCTATAATTAAAATAATGACTTATTTAAAGAAGTACAGATATGGTTTTCATGATAAATGGAATTTTGCATCATCTTAAGCAGGAAACATTCACTGTGGAAGATGTTTACAGCCACAGACAAAAAACTCCATGTATTTCAAGTTCCAGTTTTGTCTTTCTGATTTATCAGAAATTACAGCTTTTACTCCTGTGAAGTACAAAGTGAAGTAGTATTATTTTGCAAGAATATGCCTGATCATGAGTGTACCCAAAGAGCAGAAAAATCTGTAGGTTTGAAACATCAGAATTATCTTTTTTTTTTAATAGATGTATTTTATTAGAGCAAAAGGAATTGTTTAATTAGCCCTAGTCTAGGAGACACACACGGGATGTTCATCACGTTTGCCAAATTTGTTCGAGCTGCAGTTGCTTCCAAACCAAAGAAAATATTGTTTGCCACTGGCAAGTAAAGATGGGATAGCTAGCAATTCAGTCTCCCCTACAAAAAAAAAAGCCACACTGCAGAGGCTTTAACTGAAAATTAAACCTTCACATAGTTTGCTTAGCTGGTGTTACAAAACACGTGCTTCACAGGTCCTGAGTGTTTGAAAAACAGGTTGATTTAATCATGGACTCAGGGGCTTTATTCACATGAGCAAGGGAATTAAAGTTCAACTGCTTTGTTGTGGGCTAAATGTTAATCCCAAGGTGACTGGTACTGAGGTGCCTAAGAGATAGTACTCAATTACTGAAGGCGGTGAAGGTTTTTTGGCAGCCTGGTGCCGATTCATTGCATTTGTGCTGAACAAGGAAGCAACTGGAAAAAAAAAAAATAACAACCGTGAATCCTTCAGGGAATGCGTCAAGTCAGAATTAAGGAGTTTACTTCTTTCACAAGCCAAAAATTTCTGGTGAGAAGTATGATCCTCATAACGAATGCAGCTGCACAGTGGAGTCTGACAATACCTATCGGGTATTTGTATTACTTTTGGGGCTGCAAATATAGGAACGTTTACCTACATCCCAGTCCTGTCCCAGCAAAGTCAGCTGGAGTCATTGTCCCTCTGCGCAGAGGACTGTGTGGCTTTACTGCAGCTACCTGCTCTGTGTGGGGAAGTTTCCTTTAAGCTGTAGTACGTGAGAAAAGGCAGTTGGTGAGGAGAGCAGAAGCCTTTGCTTTGCAAGAGCTGTCCTGACCTGAGTACGGGACACAGCTGTCAGTTCCCCCTGTCGCACTTCCACTGTATTTAAAATAATGAAATGCTTACTAGACCGTGGCAAATAAGTGTGAGAATGATTTTTATAGCCTAGTAGCTATGGGGTTTCCCTGAGAGAGGTCAATGCTAGACTCCAGTTGCTGAGTGCCTAATAGAAAATACCGGGAACATGTGCTGGGTAAGGGTCTTCTTTTTCCAATAGAATTCTAAATTATTCTTTGAAAAGCATATATTTAGTAAGAAGGTCTGAAGAAGCCCTTATTTTCTACAGAAATTGCGAGTAAGCTGTGTGTTAAAAGTGTCTTCATACAGGAGAGGGGAAGGATGACAAATTACGTTTAGCTTAAGTGAATACTCTGACAGTCAAACCAGTGAGTTAATGAGATTGCATCCTTCTCTGGCTCATTTTTGTTGCTTGACTAGTTTTATTTGAGAATATCGGCCATACTGCAAGGGAGACAGGAAGGGGACTGTGCTACATTCTGAGCTGAATGGGGCTAAGAGCTGGGACAGCTACTTACCTTCATGTGTTCAGCAAGACATAGGCAGTCCTGGCCACTTTAAGCACCCTTTAAGCCTGCCCAGGGAGGTGGCACTCACAGTCCCTAGAGATATTTAAGAAATGTCTAGATTTGGCACTTCAGGGCATGCTGTACTGGCAGAGGCTGTAGGGGTTTGGGTTTTTTTGTGTGTGTATGGTTGGACTCAATGATCTCAAAGGTCCTTTCCAACCATGAGATTCTATGATTATCTGGAAGCTGAGCAGGAGTTTTGAGGGGAAGAATTTTGGAAGAAGGCATCTCAGCCTTTTTATAGATGTAGTCCCAAAGCAGACATAGCGAGCCTGTTGCAAATTTTTGAATTGCCCCATGGGTTCCTAACTTCAGCCTAGTACCATAACCATTGCACCACCTTCCTTTCATGGCATTGAAGTGCAAATCACACAGCTTTGTCTCACCTAGCTGTAGTAGTTCTAGTGATGGGACCTTAACCACTCTTATTAAGTGTTCCACAGTGTGTTAATGTTATTTTTCTGTGTGCCACTTTTATGAACCTGCATTTTCCCTTGGTTCATGGCCTTGTGTTATGCTAATTTACACACTCTGAAACAGCCTTTCTAAATAGATTCTTCCTCAGGCCCCTGGAAACACAATTCTCTACCCTTGTCTTTGCAGTGGAGCAAGAAAAACTCACTGACTTTTAGGTGACTAAATATGCTTTTCCAGAACACCACCATCACCAAGACATTACAGTTCTTCTCCCAAAGGGATATGTGTCATAACTTTCTTAGCTGTACATGGACATTCTTTCAAGACTCGGAAGAAAAGCTGATGCTTATTTCAGGAAAGCAAAATGTTTAATTACAGATTATAAACACAATTTCAAATATATTTGATAACACACATCCTCATGAGCTGTTCCTGTATTTTCCACACAGAATTCTAAAAACTTTTAAAAACACGTCTTAGCTGATGAGCTACAAGAACTGTGTGTAATTTGCCAGTTGTATTCCGTCTTTGTGTAAGCACCTCACAAAACATACTCGTGAGGTTTTCCTGTTCCCGCTAAATGCAACTGTGGCACTTGAGTTAGGAAGACTCCCTTTACTAAAATGCTGCCTAGTAATACCAGTCTCTGATTTGGGTAGTCACTTGTACTGTAACTTTGAAGGGTTTTTTGGGTGCTTAGAAAGTATCCGGGTATTAATTTGGCTGGTTATTTTTGGTATTTTCTGGGCTGTAGTTGATACTGATCTTTCCTGTCCATCCTTTTAACTTCCAAATTAAGCTGTACATTAAACTGTGTCTTTAACTGTTCTTCCCTATTCAGTTGTCAGAACATACTTTACAAAGACATCTTTCTTAGCTTTGTACCATTCACAAATTAAGCATAAGTAAAAGTCAACTCCACAGCATTGTATAATTTACACTACCTGTGAGGTTCTTGTACAAACACTGTAAGTCAACAATGTAAATATTAGATTAGGTAACAGGAATTTTAGGCAGCATCCTCCCTTCCCTCCCGTATTTTGTTTCCAGTGCCATGGAAAGACTGTGGGAAGAAAAGAATAGGCCCAGGCAGGTCTCTAGCTTTCAATGGTTAGGAGAAAGAAGCATGCAGAGCAGGTAAACACACAAAATGCAAATAGGCATAGCAGTGGACGTGTTGATATATGATGTGCATTGTTCAGTCTGCTGTTACTGTTTCCCTGGAAGGCACTAGAGCATTGAAATGCCCTCTTCCAAGTAAGGATCAAATCATAATTTCCTAAATGAATCTCACAGCCCTGAGCTTCACAAGCTATCCATTTAACCAGGAACAAGCATCAGCACTCACCTGTTGGTGGCGAATTCATGACTGATGCACTGAATCTGTAGAAGATGTGGTGTTTTAACATACCTACCTTATCTTTTGCAACATGATTGGTGTTTCTCCGTGTCTGGTGTCTTAGGTCCTTTGGTAGCAAGTGCAACATGAAGCTTCTCCTACAGCTGGAGAATTTATTAGGTCTTTCTGCCTTGCAGATTTTCTGTGTGAAATCATGGGTTCGTACTTCAAGAAACTCTGTTCTTCTGGCAACCTATTTTTTGTGATGACAGTAAGAGCATAATCATCTTTGAAATGTCAACCCTTCTCTCATCTTGAATAGAAAAATGACCAATATTGCCATAGTTTATTAGGGAAGACACTCAGACGATATTATCACATAGGTCTTATTTCCAAAGGAAATCAGTCAAAAATGGACATGAAGTGTGATTAAGAATGTTGAAGCTACAGTTTCCTGTTACAAATTAGATAAAAACACTAATCGGTGAAAACATTAGCTAACATGAGTTCCAAGACTGATTCTTTGAGAACTCCAAAAAGTAGAATCCTGCCATCCCTGTCAACACTTAGGCTTTCTCCAATTACTTACTTATCTTAGAATTTTTGCCTCAATTTCTAAGTTTCAATTTTAAGACAGTATTGTGGCCTTTGCACCATATTCAGTGCTTTACTGACAAATTAGATCTATTTTATATCTTATTGTGAAATTCTTGGGTCTTAGCTTTCAAACCCAGATCATCTTTATTCTTTAGAAGACACCTGCCACTTAGCAAGTGCTTTATGCTTTACCTTTTTTGTAGTTATAAGCTGAAAAAGCGTGCCTGTGATTATTTACTGAAGCTAAACTGTTATTCAAAGGAGAAACTGCAGCTTTCTCTTCTAGAAACTGTAAGTTCAATCTACCAGATAATCATGTGTTTAGGGTTATGATAACAGATGCATAGTGTCTGTGAGTCACCCATATTTTTTTATGTCAGATCCAAAATTATAGCTCTCTTTTGATAATTTGCACTCCAGAGGGAAAAGGTGAAGGAACAGCATCTGAAAATTAAATACCATGTGGAGAACATGACAATTCGCCTTTCCTCTCTTGGAATTAGAGTTTAATTACAATCAAAGAACCCTTCAACCTAAATTGCAATTGCAGATTTTACAGCCACATCTGATGGTTCGTGTCTTGCAAGTAGTTTCATAGAATGATTCCCATCAGTTTATACTCAGTTTAGTAATAATACCTCTCTAAGAAAGAGCTCCAGCTGAGATGATGGGCAATGTTTTCAAAATCCCCAGGGCTTCACTAGTTCTGAATTTGTTTCTTCTCCTGTTTTCAGATATGATATTGTCCCATGGCTGTGCAAGCCTGATAGCAAAAGTTTGCTTTTTACTTTTCTTGGTCAACCCCAGTTGGAAAAATCTGAAACTGTAGCTTTGAATTAATTGTCACAGCTAATGGTGCAGTTTATCTGGTTAAGCAGGTCACAAAATATGCATATTCTGTCCATAAGAAACCTGCTTGATTCTTCTTTGGACAAAATGATAGTGGGGTATACCAATAATTGTATTACACTGATACCAGTCTTGCCCTACATCAATATAATCTATTTTTAGTTTTTTGTGATGAGAGAGTTGGCTAGAAAACATTATTTAGTTTTAGCTAGTTGGCCAGCTGGAACTGTTTCAGCTCTGGATTTGGGGTCTTAACCCAAATTGGGTACAACTTGAAATGTCTCCTCTTTTCTAAAAGCCAAGTTCCTTTCTGTATGATAAAGAAAAGAATCAAAGCCAGAGAAGGCTAGAGAACAGGAGAGAAACCATAAGCAGGCTTGGGTAGAATTAAAAATAAAAAGCAAGAATAGTGACCATAATGGGTTGGTTTCATGTAACAATTAAAATCTAGATGAATCCAGATTTTTCCACCTCAGATACAAAGGAAATGCAGGTTTTGCTTGCATGCATTACAAAATGAATTGTAACTAATTTCACCCAGCTAATTTGAGGATCCTTCTTTCTGAAATTTGGGGAGAGAAATCCAGACCGAAATGTTTTGTTGTTTCCACTGTGCTCTTGATTTCATCTGACTGTGTACTTGCATAACAACATTGCTAGGGAGCTATCCTCATTATATGAAGGGCATTATATTCCTATTAAACTCATTATACACCAGCATTAGTGAAATATAAACCAAGCCTAACACTTGTCTTTTCCTCATCTTCAAAACCGGCCTAATACTTAATTCTATTCATAAGGGCTAATGAGTAATAACTCCTGGGTACTTATGTAACACTTCTGGATCCTCACAAGAAAAGCATAAAAGGTTAGCCCCTGAGCTGCGTTTGAATTTCCTCTGTTGCTTAACAATCTCAAAGCTTTTTATAAATATTATCAGTTGAGTGCTCGGAACGTGGGGGTTTATAGCCTGTTTGAAGATTATTCCAAGGGAGAGGTCACGTGCCCAGCACTTGTCTCATTCTCTCCAAGCTGGGAAGACACTCAGATACCCCAAATCCTAACTCTGCTGCCCATCACATAGTGCTGGCTTCACACACCTTCAATAGCAGGTGCTTACTGGTCCACCTGGTCAATTTTGCAGTCGAAATGAATACATCTTTGCTTGGTCTCTTCTTTCAGTAAACATCTCCAAAAGGATTAGTATTGTCAAGAGCAGCCTAAATGACCCCAAGCTGATGAGCACAAACATAATATGATTTGGAGACTCCAATTTTAAGATTGCTTTAATAGCTTCAAGCTGATCACATCCTTTTGCAACTACTTGTTGTATACCAGTATACAACAAATCTAAGTGCTGTCCTATTTCTTCTCCCACCTGTTCATGTGAATGCCTCTTTACAGCAATCATCTTTTGTGCAAAAGCAACACATTTCAATGCCCTTACTTCAAAGTGTTATAGAAAATGCTGGAATAAAGAGTTTGTCTCAAACCCATCAAACAATTCTGATTTTTAAGAAATTATTAATTTCTGTTTTCTTGCAGACTGTTCGCTTCAATTTACATCAGAGCAGGGTACTTTTTAGTAACTGGCATTACATCAGAGTGGTCAGCACAGGAAAGTAATTGTTCTCTGTATGCCGCAGAAATTTGAGAATACCTTTTGGAGATTTGAAGGGCATCAGCAGCAGTTTTGGGGGAAGTAGGATGGTTTCTTAAATACAGAAACCAAAAGCTCCCTTCTGTCTAGGCAAGTGACCTGCCTGAATTTGGCAGGGAGGACCAGAAGACGTATTGATATGGAACTGTATAGGGAAGCATCCTTCAAGAAAGAAGAAATGCCATAAAGACAGCTTTCAAAACACTACATTGACATTTTAAAGGGGATTCAACTGTGCCGAAAATGAGGTGTATGAATGTACTGCTTTTCCTCTGATGCTTCAAAAATACAATTTTCAACCTCTTGACTAGAACAAACCTGCAATCATTTTGCTTCTTGTCAGGTCTATGTCTCTATCAGATGTTCTTTAGAAGGCTATTTGGCAGATGTACGAAAGAACACGTTAAAAAATCTTCAAGGTTTCAGGATAGTGTCAGATAGCTATGTAAGCTACCGATCAAACGGGCAATTGCAAACATTTCATGGCACACGGTGCTGTCTTCTGTTGTATCAGCTCTGCCTTTCTATGTCTAGAACTAGACCCTTGAGGAAAGATTTATGTGTATCTGTTGATGTCCGCTGCTCTTACAACACAAGTTTCAGCAGCAAGGCTGAACCCACTTCCATAGTGGGTTTCATAGCAAAAATGTCTGGCAAAAATAGATTACTGACACTTTGTATGCATTAAGAGGTATTAACTTTATAGAAATACTAAGCATGTCCATTAACCTGTTATGAGCAATTGCCCTCCTGGTAAGTCATCCATTTTATCATTTATTGTGTTCTGTCCCAGCCAAATTGTTACCATTTCAGGACAACATGCCAAAAATCAGCTCAGGCAGAAGTTTACAACTCACAGAAATGGGGCCTATTAAATTCATAAGAACTTCGGAGACCAACCTGTACAAGTCTAAGTACATCACAATTTCAGAAGGGCAACAGTCACTACAATTTATTTTGTTACTATTTAACCAGCCAATAAATGAGGTCTCTGGTATATTTGAACTCTTCACAAGTTTTTAGACTGTACTCTTTTGTATATAACAGGCTTTACTGAAAATCAACGTAAAACCAAGTGTACTCATGATTCACACCAAAGAATTTGACCTCTAGGAATGTTTAGAGGTTTCAAAAGAGAAAAGTCTCGATGATAGCACATTAGATAACAATAGCTGTTCTGCATTGAGTGAAAGGTCTTTTTATGATTGAAGTGTTAAATGTAATTTGCAGAAATATGCTGTTAATGCTTAAAATACGTACATTGTTTTATAGTTGCTTTTAATCAATTAAAAAAATTGAGAGTGTCTATGCATGCCCATTAATAACAATGCAAATATGATAGTTTACAAAAATGTAATTTATTTCTTCTAACTTGATATGACAAAGGTCAAAATTGTATTTGGATTTTAAAATAAACATCCCTTTTGTCATTAGGTAGAATGGAAAAGTCAAACGTGTAAGGTTCAAAGCAACACAGACAGATATTTCATGAGATAATGCTGTCTAGTAATGTAATTTTTGTAAACTCTGCCAGGCAGAATTAACAAATTGGAAAATCTCTGTGCAATAAAAATTCCTCACCCCTGTCAATAGTTATTAATGTAATTCTGTTTACTCTTTCTGCTAAGCTTTTGAGCCTCTCACTTTCGTATGCTATTTTTGCTGTCCTGAGATTCAGTCAATAGTTCCCAGTGAGCAGTGCTATACTGTTAATGTATTTAATTATCAGATATTTGTTATTTCCTTATCTAAAAAGGATGGCTTACAAGAGTACATTTATTCTCCGAGATGAGTATATAGATTTCGGATGTTAGTGGATCACACAATGCTTTTAGAGGAAGTATTAATTTAATTTAGAGCAGTTAAAAAGTTTACACTGTTTTGGTACATGTTCCCTTTTTAAGAGCATGCACCTATTTCTACTCTTATGTACTCAGTCCTTTAGTTCTTCTGCCTATATAACTAGAAAAGAAAAGAGCAAGTCTGTGTAGATGCCAAAAGCAATTCTTCTCACGTGAGACCTCTGCACTCCCTGGCAATATGTGCTGGGTTCTGGCACTAGGGGAAAGCAAACTGAAGGATTTTTTTTTCTGTAATGTGACTCTGGCCTCTCAAGAAGCAATGTGCTATAGCTCCGCAGCATAGGATTCATCCATTCCCATTTTATTTTCTCTTGCAGAAAGCAGCAAGAGTGCAAGGGACTCCTGTTCTGAAAGTTACAGAGGCTGCTGTCCGTTACCTCTTACTTACTCTATCACTTCTGCTCAAACACCATTGACTGTAGCCAGGACTCTTCTGTCAAGCAGGCAAATAACGCTGCCAGACCAGAAGCCTGAACGTAATTCCATTTAGGCTAGCTATGAGGATCATTGCTGTACTTTGAGTGAGTATGTGTTCGGTTTTTACTAGAACAAATGAAGACAACTAGTCAATAAAGCAATTTATGAAGAATTTGGTGGCATCTCTATCACTGGCAATTGTAAGTCAAAAATGCAGATTTTCGAAAGAGTGCGCTCTGCTTCAGTCATGATTAAAACCAGAGAAGTTTCTTAGTCTGCCTTATGGAGAAAGCTAAAAGCTGATTTTACAAAAGTCCTTTCTGGTCTTTCAGAGTAGGAGCACCTTTTTGTTTTCATTAAATCAAAACCATTTCTGCATCAGTAATGAAGCGATTGTTTATAATGTTAATTGCCTTGGCTTAGTGTCTAATAAACTCTGCCATTTTAAAACTTATAACTGATTTTCCATTTGTAACAATTTGTACCCACGAGTAATAACACCATCCAGGATTCTTTTTTTCTTTTTTTTTTTTTTTTTTTCTCTCTCCTGCAGATATCCTTAGGTGCTGGTGACTCCATTAACCATAATTTGGATGTTTTCAATCAGTTCAATGAAGACAACATTAATTTCTAGGTAATGCTAAATTTTTAAAATCAGACTGCTGTATGGCAGTAAGTGAAATGCTTTGCAGAGATCTGAACATATTATGTCAACACAATTACATTTATCAGGGAGATTGAAATCTTGTCAGGGACCCTGCCTTCTATCAGATTCACAGCTTCCAGCTTTAGCGAAGACGAAAAAAATTCAAGATAGCATTGCAGTTTAATGCTTGAAGCCAACCTGTCCTCCTCAAAAGGTAGGCATTCATTTGCATATCTATATCCATGGTATGTTCATTTTCAGGAGCTTAGAACTTTTTTACGCTGCTTCAGTAACTGACAGATGAACTTAGGAAGTTAGGTTTCTTTTCGCATACTTGTATCACAGCTCTAGGACCATCCAGCTTGCTAGCTGAGGCAGAGGAATGTTGCAGACTCTCATTAATACCTGTCAGAAGTTTTAATTTACCAAAAAAAATCCTGATTCAGAAACAGCCTGCTGGATTCTCCAAGTTGTGGAGGATGCACTTGTCCAAAGTCTTCCCAAAGCTGATAGGAGCATGTCTGTTTCAGAACTAAGAAATTTTCTGACTCTGCGAGCAGTTTCTGCTACGATAAAGGGAGACAACACAATACAAAAGATTTGTGTTCAGAGAATATTCTAAAGCAGCAGTTTGGCTTTTGCGAGTTGTCAGAGCTTTATTGACTTCAGTGGCATTCTTCGAGGTTGCACTGTCTGGGTATTTGACTCTGTTTCTGATTGCACACACCACCCCTGCATCACCCCCCCACTCCCCCCCCAGCCTCTAAAAGATTTCCCCCCGCCCCTGAAACTGCAGGTGTTCAAATGTAGCTATTACAAACATTCAGCTATTTACTTCCTTGCTCTGAATCCTAATCTCTAAGAGGAGCTCACTGCATCTTGTGGTATCCTATGTGTAATGCAGAGAGACTGTGCTGCATTTTCTTCATGGTAATGTTTAAAATTTACAGGCATTTTTTTACTCATCGTTATCATATAAACTTACAAATATCCAGGTTGAGTGTCTGAATTTCTCTGGGTTATTTTCCTGCCTTTGTACTGACAAGTGCTTGGGAGGTACAGAGATTTTCAGTCCTTGTTTATTTAGCATTCAGCACAATCAACATGTTTTCCATTTAGCATTATTTATGTAATACATCCACAAAGGCAGATATTTCCTAGCTTCCTCTCTGCTTCCCTACACCACAGAAACTACTGATTAATAAAAAAGAAAGCTACCATCTCTTCTTAAGGAACTTAATGCTCTAGATTTCAAACAGGGTGGAAAAAGTAACAAGAACACCTCTATAAAACAAAGTAAAGGGATACAAGACTCATCACAACCCCCTTCTGTCTCAGGAGTTAAACCCTGGAAAACACTCTTTCTTCCCTAACCCCAAACACCACATCAGCGAAGGCTTGAAATGTTTCTATGTCCCCAGTCACAGGTAAAATGAGTTGCATATTTGAGCATTATTAGGGAAGAAACAATTAGTTCCTGTGTGACTGAAGATAGAATCAGGTTTAGGTAGCCCTCAAAGCAGGAGAACAAGTCCAGGGTGTCAAAGACTGTGAATACCTACGTGTGGTTTATAAGCTAGTGAAAACTGAAGGAATTCAGCCCCTCTGGAAGCCAGATCATGTTAGCAGAGGGCCTAAATCCTTCTGTTAAACGAGGAAATGTGAACACTTCTCCCCTGCTTCCTCACTGGGAAGTTGATGCATTTAGACAAGCCATCATGTTTAACCCCATTCCATCCATGGCCCCAAGTTGAGATGAAACTGCAGCTACGCTGTTTCCTAGGAGATACTTATCTAAGCTTTTTTAAAGGACCTCCACTGATGTAAAGTCCAGTTTTCCAGGCAGTCTTTTACAGTTTTTAATTACCCTAAATGATAGAGCATTTTCTCCTTTGCAGCCATTTAAGTTCATTACTCCCTGTCCCATCCTCAGTGGACATGAGTAATGGTTTGCCATCTTCATTTTTCTTGCAATCTTTAACAAGCTAGAAGACCATTAAGTTTTCTTACTCTGGTCTTCTCCATGCATGACCAGCCCAATCCTTTCAGGTTTTCTTTTTTAGACCTTATATACAACCCTCCTCTTTATACAATATGATATTTTCACAATGGCCTTTTTCCCTATATGGTGGCAGTAGGCAAACAAAGTTAAGTGCATGGAATTACTAGGAGAAATCTTGGCAGTTGCTTTTTGGTGTTCACGGTATATTAAAATCCATAGCAAATCCAGACTTTGTCCTTTCTGCATTCACAGCGTATTGTTACTGGGGATTCTTATTCTTGTCATCTGAAAAAGGACATGAACCATATGGTCAGCAAGTTTGCAGAGGTAGTAAGTTATTCATAGCAGCCAAAGTGCCAGCTAACTGTGAGGAATGGTGGAAAGAACGGTTCTGAATGACGAGTCAACCAAATGTCAAATAGGATTCAATGTAGATAAAGTGATGAACACAGGAAAAAGTTGTGTGAATTTCACTTAATTGGCTCCAAATTGGTGTTACCACTTGGTGGGAAGGTCAAGGTTTGGCATGATCAAATTCAGGGAAGGCAAACAAGGATTAAAGTCATCAAATGGTTTCTGGACATGGAACAGTAATGTAAAATGGGAATCTTCTGACTGGAAAAGAGACAGTTGGGGTGAGAGCCACGAAATCACAGTAGGCTTGGAGAAATACATGGGAATTATTCTCTGTCTCTTTATATAAAAGAAGTAAGAGTATCGAACAAAAATAATGGGAACCATGTTCTAATCTGACAGGAGGAAGCAGTTCATCACATGGTTGGTTGTAGACTTGTGAATGCCCTTGTCCAGGATGTTATGGCTGCTGAATTCAAAGGAATTTACTGTGGGCTCAGAGGGAGACCGGATAATTTCATGGAAGAAAGCTTCACTGTGGGTAACTAAATACACAGAAAAGCACATATAGCCCAGGAATCCCTTGAAGGGATAGTTAAAAGCTGGGAAATCAGGGGAAAACCTTCTTGTACTGAATTTTGGTGCTAGTGGTTTGTGGAGACAGAATATTAGGCCACACAGACCTTTGATGTTACCCAATATTACCTTTCTTACTGAAGTCAGATAAGTGCACTGCATTTTTGCCAGGTGCAACCAATATTTTTTCTTCAGAGGAGATGAATGTTAAATTCTGGGCTTGTTGAAGACAATGGCAGCTTTCTCATTGACGTCAATAGATGGGCACTTCATTCCAGGAGCTTCAGCCACAACAAATTGTTCTGGAAGCAAACACTGGAACAGAGAAGCCTGCCAGGATGTTGAAATTTCTAAGAAGATAATGAAACTTTAAGGTACAGCACAATGTTAGTCAGATTATCCCAAACGCACAGAACAAGCACAGAGAATAATGACTGTCACAGAGAAGGACTTAACTAGAGTAGGATTTTGATTTGTCATATTTGAACTTTGAGGTTTTACATTTTCTTCCAAAAGCCCAGAAACATTATTCTCGAAATAACAGTTTTCAGAAAATAAAGTTATTGTGACCATATCATGCTGATATTGTCTCATTCACGTTTTGAATTACACCAATTGAAAGAGATTCACAAGACACTAGTCAAAAGTGGAAGGTTTAGGGCAGAGAATGGCGGTTGATTCTGGAAGTGATTTTCAGAGAGTTGCTATTGCTGCCCTGTTAATGGTTTCATGATAGGAGATAGATATGGTATTACATATGGGGAAACTTAATTAGAAGTTTAACTTTATTTTGCTCTAAAAGCCCTGTTCCTGAGCTGTGACAGCCTCATATGTTTGTTCTGATTCCGACATTGATCTCTGCAGTTTCAGCTAGAATCCCCTGCAGAGCCATAACCAAGTTTTCCTCTAAGCAAGATACAAAATTTGTGTATAACCGTATGGCACAAATGTTGCCTCTCCCATCCTTTGGGTATACTGCTGGGGACCAAATACTGTATGAAGTGTCACAAATGGTGCTAACTACGAGAAAGTGCTGGCTCACTTAACGGCAATTTAGATGCTTTGTAAAAATCTAAAGCTTTATGGAACCTTAATGAGATTGCATTAGTTCTTGGGGCTTGGACACCAAAAGAAAATACATGGGTATTTGAGTTCCCAGAGTAGGACTTTAATTTTCCAGTTAATCCTCTAAACAGAACCATAAAGCCATGATTTATATAGTTAAGTGTGTAAAGTGAAAACATGTACAGAGATATATGAATTAAGCTGCTGCTGTTGTTTATTGTTTGTTCTATGGCAGTGCTTAGTAATCCAGGCAAGGGGCAGAGCCTGGTGTTTGAGACACACTGTATACACAAGCATCAGGAAACTTGACTGTTTGTAAAAGAGTAAGTATATTCCAATTAATATTTCAGAATAAATTATTCTCTCTTTGTGTTGGGAAATTTAATTGTCCTTTTAGAAGAAGATGGACGCATCAGTTAAAAAAAAGGTTAATTTATTTCTGGATTAACAGTTTTGAAGGGAATGGGAATACTGCTAAAAAAAAGCCATTTTAAATGGCTTAGCAATATTTTTGTTAGGAGGCTTAAGAATTCTACTTCCCAGTATAGACAGCTGTCTGCTTTCCTTTACATTTGATATTGCT
The DNA here is from genome assembly GCA_013400035.1 of Rynchops niger. Lineage (NCBI taxonomy): Eukaryota > Metazoa > Chordata > Aves > Charadriiformes > Laridae > Rynchops > Rynchops niger. The sequence goes on from VXBH01007185.1 coordinate 803,222, forward strand.
TTCAGTTCCTCACAGAGAATCTCATTCCAGATTTCATCTTTTGACAAAGTGACAAAATGTAATGTTGGCTTGTGTGAATATGCATTCAAATGAATGTGACTCCAGGTCAAAGTGCACAAAATGAATATTTTTTTTCAAGATCTGTCAGACCTAGAGCACTCTTTCTGTTGACTTTAGTGGGAAATGAATCAGGGTGCACTGACATATATTGTCCATATAGGTGTGCTTTGTATATAAGCTTGAAGAAGCGGTGTGATGCATGGTTCTGTAACTGCTAAGCAACCAAGATGATGCGCCTTTCCTGTGATGTGTTTTATACACGGGGGTGACACAGACTGCTGTTTCTTGGGCATTTTTTTCCAATACTGCAGATACTTCTGTACATTGGATTAATGTGCTTGACAACTCCAATAGGATTTTGTCACACATTTGCCACAAGAAAGGGCTTTGTTATAGTAGTGTGTCAGCAGTTTATGAGGAGATCAAGGGCCCATCACCCTTGGTTTGGAAATAGGTTTGAGACAGCTTTAGTAGGCACGGGGCAGAAAAGAGCTATGTAGCCGTGGCCACATCAGTGAACCGGGACTGCGTATGTTACACCAGTACAGGAATAATGACAAAAGGAGTAGCCCGATTCCTTAGAAAACCTCTTGTTAATGATCTTCAGAAATCACCTTTCACTCATCTTCTTTTACAACTTCACCTTATCCCTTCATAATATATCAGTTCACAACAGCTGACTGTGAAATGAGTTCAGTCATCTCAGTTTATCTAGAAGGCTAAAGCCTTAATTAGTGTGAGAAGCAGTCTGATTGTAGGTAGCTCTTCAGTCTGACAGACAAAGGTATAACAAGATTCAAGATTTGTGTGTTGAAACTAGAGGATTTCAGGCAAGAAATAAAGTATGGGTTTTATTTGATATCTTTGTGTATTTATTTTAACCAGCGTACAAAGTAGATCCCAGAACAATTTACGTAAGTAAAAGTTTTTCTTTTATCCTTAAAATTGCTAGCTTTGATAGTTAAGTCAGGTAGTTATACAGAATAAGTCACCTTTGTCTTCTCCTTGGATTTAATTGTAGATTGTTTTTTAACTATATTTGAAAAATATTACAACAAAATTTAAAGTCTAAAATATCCTATCAGTTATAAACTCTTCATATTTAGTCTTACCAGCACATTCTCCTGCCTCAGCTGTTTGCTTTTTGATACTAATTTTAAAAATGTACACACAGCTGCCAAGTAGAAGTACTGGTAAGCAAGCCGTGGGATATGGATAAATAAGGTAGAGGCAATAGAACACATTTCTTTGAGTAAATACATCAGAGGGTGAAGTGGCTTTAATTAGAAAACTGTGATCAGAGGACACTGGAAGAGTCATGGCATTACGTAGGTAAAGATGGAGAGGCAATGAGGGGTAATGCCACAAAGCATTGGTGGCTGGTAGTGCTCTACATGATTAAGTGTCTTCAGATCATGTAGCTAATGTGGAGAGGTAGAATGTGGAAGAGCTAAAACAGAGTCTTGTTCTATAGCCGTGACTACCAAAGCAATGCAAGTCGCTCAAATAGTTCTGATGATGCTTCCGTTCACCTTTTCCAGCAGCAGAGCAGAGCACATCACAGCCCCTCCATCAGACATAGGCCTGTTGTGCTTTTCAGCATGCCGTGGCTTCTGCCAGATTCTCATAGAAGTCTAGAGCCTTGGCACTGTGTATTAGAGTGATGCATCTTCCTTCCTTCTTTCTCGTTTTCCTTATGCAAAATTTAACTCCTGTTGGGAATCTGTAATGGAACATCCCACAGTAGGAGGTTATATGGATGTTTGGGAGGAGATAATCCCATGGGGCTGATTGTTTACTTGCTATACAAAGATATATACCTGCTGGCTGTACTTCAGAATATCATGTTATATCAAGGTATCTAAGTACATCATGGTATAACTATATCATTCATGTATATCAACTAGATATATCATCATGGTATAGCATCTAGGTATATCATGCTGTAGATATATTTTAGTCTTTAATCTGAAGGCTCTGAAACAAGTTCCTTTCAGAGCAGTGATGCTGGAAAAGATTGACTAATGATCTGGCAATTCCTAAATTCTCCTTTTTTAAATTCTTTTGCAATAAATGTTTTCTACCAGACATTCACCAATGTTATTTTTCCATCCTATTAAAATGCACATTCAAGTGTCCCATTATCTAATTAGTTTGCTAATCTTCCAGGAAAATCATATTTGAATGCAATGTATCTTCTGTTTCACAGCTGTGAAGAGGTGCACATTCTTTACTCCGTTATGGCATAGCAGTGTCTTACAGGCTGCCACCCCCAGAAATAAGTGATGAGACTCACAAGGTTCCCGCTTCCCCAGAGTAATTTATCCAAATTGACGTGTAGGCTTTAAAAGAAGCGTTATATCTGTAGGGTTAAAATTGTATAAGCTTCATATAGTTCACTTTTCATAAGAGGCAGGAAGTTCTTTGTTATGCAGATCTGTGTCTGTGCCGGTGATGTACTGCATATCTCATGCACCACTGTTCCTTCCTACCTTGATTCCTGTGTTCATATATGCTGTCTTATATGGGAATAGAAATCTCCAGGTGTGATCTCTAACGTTTATAAAGGTAGGGACAAGCAATTGAAGACATACTGAGAGTATGTCTTCAATTCAAATTCAGCAGTCATGTCTGCTGAATTTAGGGCCACGTTTGTACTCACCCTGAGGCAGCTAACAGAAAATAATAGCAATGACACCTATATTTTATCCAGTGCTTTTTGAGTGCATGGCACTCTACAAAGGTGGTTAACAAAGCTCTAACAGAACCTACAGACAGTCTTTGCTTCAGTGACTCGTTCACCTAACGATGCAGTTCTGTGCCACGAGCTAATCCTGTCCTTTGAGGGAACTGTCCCTGTAGGGGACTTGCTGCATTTCATCTGGAAGAAAACTGTAGGTAGGAGAAAAGAGTAAGACATGAAAGATGAGAGAACTGAAGCGGTCAATTGTAACTCATTCACGTAGACGTTTAAGGAAAGTCCAGCCAGGGTAGTTGCACTTATATGATAGTTTGATCAAGCACTAAACCTATATGCCGGGGAGAAATTATGCAGGTGATGAGAAAGGTGCTGTTCTGCTGTTGAAAGTGGATGCATGATTGGGGTACTTCAGAAGGATGTGCTTTTCCCAGAGCACAATAGATGTTGGGTTTGTGTAGTTACCAGGTGCCTGGTTACTTGGAAAATTCAGATACGGTTGGAGTGGAGGTGGGACCTAATTTACTAGACCTTCCTGAGAAGAGGACATACCAGCTTTCCCAAAGCCTCCACTTCTGCCTGGACAAGTCAGGACATCTAATCTGTTACTTTGGTTGGGTGGCCTTTTATTGTGCTGGCAAACAATTGCAGGCATGGGATTAGCATCCCACTTGAGACCACTGCAGCCCAAAGACAGGCAAGCAATTGCTAATGAATACTGCATAGGTAAATGTAATATGCATTTACAAACCAGTGAAATTTTTCCTTCTTTCTTTTTTTTTCAAATGTCACAAGTTTCGACTCTTGCAAGCACTTCAAATAGGCACACTGCATGCTGTGGAATCTTTTCACCAGTAAAAAGGAAAACCATTTCAGTAGCTAAATTTTTTCTGTTTGGCTTTTTTATTATAATTATTTCTCTGGTCCTATTTTGTAGATAAAACTCCCCACTGCTTTCCTCCTAGATAAAAAATTGAAAGATAAAAATATATTTGCATACATCCTTTGTGATATCTTTTTATTCCTGTTTGAGTTATCATAAGATTTCTTCTTTCATGTTTTGCACTGTCATTCATTGCTTCCAGCAGTCTCAGAGGTAGTGCACAGTCACTGATTCCTCACGCCTTTTCTGAGACTTCCAATTATGACCAGATTTCATTAAATGTGGTGATTTTATTTTCCTAGCAGTTTTTGCTTCCAAATGTTTAATGTCCCTCCTATTTCCTGTTTTTCTCTTCATTGCTTCAAGGTGGATGTGAACAAGAGTAATCTTCCCTTTCACCCTGGTGTGCTATGGGGTGCAGTCAGCAGTGTCTGGACAGTAGGTCGAGGGAGGAAAGGCATGTGCACAATGTTCAGCATCCTTCCTCGTGGTCTTGAAAATCCTCTTCCAATACACATTTCACTGCGGGGATTATAGGAGAGATTCTGGTCTCCACAGGCCCCTGTGCCAAGTTTCTTTTCAGGTGCCTTCACTGTTGCACAAAGGTTTCCACAAAGCAGCAGCTTACTTACTGGAACAAGGAGCGGAGGGAGTAAAGGGAGAGGCAGGGGCTTTCTAGGATTTCATTCCTCTTCTGAGAATAGGAAGCTGCTGCTGTGAGTGCTTAAGTCAATGAAGCATTGAATTTGCTGTCTCCCTGGGCTGTGGTGTCATTGTAGTTGTGCAGGTTAATCTAGGCCTCACTCAATTCTCTGGGGATTTGAAACATGGGATAAAAGCCCCATCCCTCCATGACCTCTTCCTTTAGTAGTTACCTTCCCTTGGAACACCAGGGTCTGTTTTCCCTACTGCATGTTATTGTGCTGTTATTAAGAGGACAAAGAGTCTCTATCGTGGTTAAATAAGGAGGCCTTTGCACAGCAGAGATTTTGGAAGGTGCTGAGCAGAGCTTGCTGGCTTGTAAAATTATACGCTTTTTTGTTTATAAACTTTCTACTGAGCATGATTGATTATTTTTCACTTTAATGATTGCATCCAGGATGAAAATGATGGCTGGGGGGCTTGGATGTGGTGATAAAGATAATTCACATCTAAAGTAGGATCACAGTGTAGGGACAAAGATCTGCAGAAAGGAGGAAAGCTGCAAAACTGAACAGCAAAGCGCGTATCCCTATCAGGCATAATTTCCTGGGAAGGAAAGGTAGGTACAGCAAACAAGAGGGCAGAAATCCCTCCTAATGGCAGTAGCAGAAGTGCTGTAGTCCTGATTCTCCACAACTATAAATAGGTACAGCTTCAGGAGATAAACAAACAAAAGCCTTTGGAAGCTATAGTAGCTTATGCCATTCAAAAACAGGTTCTCGGTTGTTCAAGACACTCTGATACTGAAGCTTGCATTTTATTAGCAATAATAACCTTTCCTAAATAAATCGTGCTAGAAAACCACTTCAAATGATGTGTTTCAAGAACAGGCTTATTATGTCCAACATGGTCATGGTCTGTCATTGTCACGGGGTGTATTGTACATTGTGATCTAAATCTGTAGTGAATGACTTCAAACACTACTGGATGCAAATGCTTTTTGAAAAAACACTCTGAGTGCTTGATGGGGAGTGGCTGTCTTTCTGATCATAAGCAGCAGCCAAGCCAATAAAAGCAATCTTGAAATACAGAAAACAGCTAGTTGAAATAGTAGGGATGAGTCTGCTGTCACCTGATTGATGGAACTGACAACTACTGAAATAAAATAGCATTTTGTTTTTCACAGGTGAGTTCTGAAACAATTAATAAACACATGCAGAAAATGTTATTAAGTGTAGAAAGTTGTGAAACTTAGGCGGCCAATATATTCCTAGCAAGAGAACTAGCAAATGTAACATGGAGAGCAACAAGGCTGTCAGAATAGAGGAGGGTTGGGAGTTTCTAGTACTGATAATACAGGATATCTTGTACACTCTAGTAAAAATCTTGTTAGGAGAGATTATTAGACTAGATTATGATATTATTTACACCAAATTCAATGTAATATTATTTACAGCTGGTGTATTTTGCTCTGATTTATGTTGATGTAAACTAGGACAAGAGTTGGCACAGAACATCTTAGAACAAGTCTTTAAATTAAACTGCGTGATCTTGTCTTTGTTTCTTTGTTCCAACATTGATTGGGAAGTATCTGTATGCTTATCTAACATGGACCCTCCTCTTATTCATCAGTCTTGTGTTCTTCCCCCCATATACATGGCAAAATTATTTCCAGGACAGTAGAAGATGACGTGTTATTTCCATAATAGATAGCAAAAATAATCTCCATTTAAGTGAGTTATGATCTTGCAAGAAAGGCCTTAAGACACACCAAAATAATTTAGTGGCTAGAGGCTGGTGCTGAAGCATTTGCCAGGTATTTAAGATAAGTTATTTCTATATGTACAACTGTTCCACAATCTGTGGGCCATCGGACTTACGTAATAATGCATATATACATTTGCCGTAGAAATTAACTAGACTGCAGGCTCATTATTAATGGCTGGAGGTAGATCAAAACGTTGAATTTTAGCAGCACTTAATCAATTTAAGAATTAACAAGGTGATTCAGTAGAATATTTTAACATTAAAACTGCAATGTAATTACAAATTCAAGTATGACAAGATTCACACCAACTTAATACAGGGCATCCTAAATCAAAATATATGTATGTACATATGTGTAAACACAAAACACACACCATTCAAGGAGCTGCACAGACACCACCCAAGTCTTTAACTGCTAGGACTGAAGTCCCTTCGCAGTGAGGTGACGGGTGCCCCTTTTGACTCCTCACACACACACACACACAGACAAACAGACAGAAATATTTGGGTCCCATAAAATATATACAGAGAGCCACACTCGTGAAAGCTAATGGGTATATTCAAATGCATAGGTAGAAAAATTTCTCTCTTTTTGAGTTTAGAGTAAATATTCGCAATGCATCGGCATTCCTGAACGGGTGATAATTGAACCTGGAGAAGGTTAACTCACCCTGGTCCTTTAACCCTTGAGGTGTTCGCCTGAGTGTTGTCCCAACTCAAGGGAGGTGCTGGTCACAGCCCGCTGTGATCCAGGAGATCTCAAAGGGTCTCACTAGGGTTGCTATTTATAGGGGCTGAGATAATTGACTTCCAAAAGTCATAAACTCACATTTTTTTCTTGAGTTCCAGCCAAAGCTCTCCGTTCAGCCAGGCTGGTCTTACCCACCAGCTTGTCTTTTGGCACATGGGGATGGCCTGCTCTTGCACCTTTAAGATTTCATTCTTAAAGAACGTCCAGCCTTCCTGGACTCCTTTTCCGTTCAGTACTGCCTCCTAAAATACAAAATGATTTGCTGAATAGACTCTACCTAGAGGCAGATAATAACTGATTTCTGATTTTCTTAGTGCATATTTGAGATTATCAGCAATATCTCAAACTTTCCCTCCCCAGACCCTAATTAAAAGAAATACAATTTTTTAGTATAAAAATTTGGTACCTGTGGAGTCTATATTATCATAGATTCAAAGTTCACTTTCTCTGAATAGTAACATGCCCTTTTTTGGTCCTAGAATATAAAATATTTGTAGCAGATAAACACAGAAACAGGCACCCAGAGCAAATTCATTTAGTGCCTCATGGCAAGGCTACTAAACGAAATGATGGTCTTTCATATCCACCTTGATGGGCTTTGATTAGGCCCTTCAGGAACTTATTTCTGTAGGAGTCATTCAGTTCTGTAATTTCTATTTCAGATTATTAAACAGAGCCAGAGGGACAGAATTCACACATCACCCACAAAACATCTCATTCAGCTGTTTCTAGAAGCTGCTGCATAGCTTTTGCTTTCAGCTTCACTGTTGAAGTCTTTTAAAATGTCATTACCTTCTGTGGCACTAAGAATTTTGCAGTAAGCAAAATGTCAAAGAGTACATATGCGAATTCCCTCACATTCTTGCTTTGATGCCACTGATGTAGGCGAGTGCACTCTTCCTGTGTCAACCGTAGTTTTTCTTTCAATTAGCAAGATGGTTAACTATCAGAGCGTATAATCCCCAAATTTAATCTTTTTCATGTGGCTCATTGCCTCTCTTATGCACTAATTAAAAAGGTTAAGCAAGGTTTTTGTTGATGAAATGAAGCCACTGCGTTTCCTTCTACAATTTCAGAGAAGTGTCCCCCAAATTAATTTATGTTTTATATTCACTTACATTAGCATATCGTACCAACTCATTTCTCACCAACAAACCAAGCCCTACAATCCTTCCTGGAGCTTGGAAAACTGTCTGTGGTTAACTGTTCCGTGGTGACAGCTTGCTTTGATCAGTCCATCCCCCTTTGCAGCTGTATTTGCAGAAACCTTGACTTTTTTTCACAAAGGCATTCCTTACCCACGTCATATTTGCAAACGATTGTTGTGTCTTTGCCAGCCCAGTAGTTTCCTTAGCTGAGTTTCTAACATGGTGTTCAGAATTCATCACTTGCACTGTGTTGCTCGTGAGTTAAATAATTTAAACCACCCCTAATTAAGTGATTCCCAGGGATGTTTCATGAACATATCTCAGCTCTTTATTCCTGATACCCATGGATGTTTGGACTACTGTCAGACAGAGTCTGCCATCTCTCCTGCTGACTCTGTTGTTTTCATCCATCTGTACCACGGGTGTTTGTGTCCCTTATTTTTTATCCAACACTTTGGCTCTGGTTACTTTGGCTAAGTTACTGGAGCAGTGACCATCTTTACCTTTTTCATTGAAGACCTAGAAAAGAGGAGTCCCAACAGATCACCAAGGCTACTAGGTGCAATATGATTTCATGCAAATATTAATTCATTAAGTGACATACAAAAGGCCGGCAAAAGGCAGTGATATATGTATGCCAGCTTAGAAAAAAAAACATTTGTATTAAATATCACAGCTTTCATCCATTTTCCAAACAATTCAGATTGCTCTACAGTTGGATTATTCACTCTTAAACTGTAGGCAGGTGCCCTTTATATAACATAGAAAAAAATTCTGAATGGAATCAAATAAGTAAGAGACAAAGAAAGATCCCTAACAGAAATGAATTATTTCAATCAACATCTACCTTGCTCAGACAGTGTTATTGACTGAAGGATTGTTTGGAAGTTAAAGTGTTTTGTTTCAGCCAAGCAGGATCAGTGGGATCCCGGGGCTGTTCATGCTGGCATTCCTGTTCTCAGCATGAGCAGGGCTTGGTCCAAAAAGTGCCAAGAAGTTTTCACTTGCCAGGCCCATAATCCTTCCCAAGGTGCCTGTTTTTAGGGGGCTTCCAGTTTCTACCCTATCTCTTTCCTTTCTTTCAGAGGACCTGGAGAAACCCAGCCTTGTATCAGATGAGGGGCAGCTGTACTAAATCTTGGTAGTGCTGAGATTGGGAATTTACTGCACCATCTAATGTCCCATCCTATAGATCTGTGGGCTACAAGGGTATTCCTGACAGATCAGAGGGGAGTCAGCTTTGCAAGGAGACACTCCTAGTTTCTGGCAAGTCCTCCTTCTGGTCTACCCAAATAAATGTTGGCTAGCAAGCTGTGAAGCTCTGGTTGCTGTGTGTCTGGGTACTGGCTCCTGTAACATTTGCAGTACAGGTTTCCAAGCAACTCTGTATATGTACAGTATATAGTACAAGGACACCAGAGTCCTGGCTAAAAGCACATTGTAAAAATAACCTCATAATTCACCTATTAGGCCTTTGTGGTTTATTTTATCATATGGTCTCATCATACACAGTTTCATTGTACTTGATTGCATTGATTTTTGTTGTAAATACCTCTATATTAGAGTGGAGGGTATGTTAGTCACACTTATTTCTTTTTCCTCTGTGGTATTTCACTCTGGCTTTAAAGTTCTTGGCATGAAACCAAAAGACAAAACAAAACTCATAGGCAGTATAATCCCAGTAAGAAAGACAAAGCTCTCTTCTTAGGAAATCTCTATTAAGGAGCTGCTTTGGCCACATGGAGAGATTGTTGTTACTCCGTCAGCACAGAAATAACAAGGTGTAATAGCTGACTGAAATGACAAATTCTTTCTATTTAGTATTAGCGAGGTATTCTGCATTGAGGATCTCTCACAGACTGTGCCATTAAAATGGAGCAGGAAGTAAGACAATCAGAGTGATAAAGAACAGTAGTGCTTGTAATGGAGAGCCCCCAATGTTTTGTAGAAAACGACGTTGCTCCACTTGACTTCAGAGAAGTCTGCATTGTATTGGGTGGTGGAAGGATGCCAGTGCGGTGTATTACAAAGTTTATAAAGAAGCCTGTGACCTTTTTAAATCACTACAAAACTGCAGCAGATTAACAAAATGCCTTTGCATTTTAGAGTGGAAAAACGTTTTTAATATTTTATGTGCCCTGACTTACAGCAGCAAATAAATCATTGTTTCATGTTGTAATAAGCTTTAACTGTGCTTTCTAGAAGCTACCTGCATCCAAGAAATTATATTCTTAATGGAAATATTGAGCAAAAACTAGAGAAATTTATTGAAGCTTCATATGGACGGCCAAACAGGGCATTGCTGACTTCCTTTCTATTGGTCTTCCTGCAAAGATGATATTGTAGCAATAACAGATGTAAGGCAATACTGGATATAAGCCAAGTAGAAATATTCGGAAAACCAAGGACATCATAAATCTAATAATACTGAGGAAATTATGAATCTGATTCTGACTTTTTCATAGGCTGGTGGACAAAACTCAGGAGTGCCTCCTTAGCTACCAGTGGAGTCACCTGGCAACAAGTGATAGAAAAAGCAGTCCTTGTATCTTGTATGAAAAGTAAAAGACTGTAAAATATTGCACGTTAGTTCAAATGTGAATAGAATAATGAATTATTCTGCAAAATGAAGAAGGGTTCTAATCAAAATGAGCACATTTTATAAGCGAGGGTTAAACCGTATTCGGAGTATTTTTGGGTGGCTTCACAAAGTGGGGAGGGTTTACCAAGGTAATCTATTGTTTGTTTCTCATTTGTCTAGTTGTCACTGTGATGGGTAGAGGACTATTGTTCTTAGAAATGAACATTTCACAAATGTTCTTCATTTTGATTGAACTGGAAAACTCATTTGTCATATACAAGAGGGGATCTTCAAGGCTGATGCAAACAGATTAGATCTTTTTTGAATAGGTGTTCTACAGCATGAATACTACATGTGCCTGACAGCTTAGAAGAGGAAAAATATACAGAAGGTGTATATTTACAGGGTATTTATATACTCTTGGCTGTGCTGAATGTTTTAAAATATGATGGTGTGTCGCCAACCAAAGATTATCTTTGTTGTTTTGTAATTCTAATAAACAGCTTTAGCGATTGGTTAAATTACTTGGGTCATTTCAATCAAATCACAGCTGCTGTTTAATTTACAAAGCGGTTAGGATCATCCTCTAAACCCCTGTGCTTTTGAGCAAAACAAACAAGTGTGAACACTTCTCTTCCAGGTATCATTCAGCAAATATTGCTGTATTACAGCTTTCAGACTTTAGATCAGTAACATGCATTTAAGTAAATGAGTTGATAGAATATCTGTCTGACTTTCACAAGGCACAAACCTTTTTCCTCAAGACATTAAGACTAAAATGAGTGCAGGGCAGCTTTGCAGTTGTGCTGTGTTCTGACAAGGCAATGACATTCGCAATTACCTGCTTTGTGTCCTTGCTTTGATGTGTCCATTCATGGACAATGCTGGAAGATGGAAGATGTGCCAACCGAGACTACTTTTAGACTGGAGTCTTCAAATGATGGATTGGTGGATACAGAGCATATTTATTTGTTTCAAATACAGTTACTCTAGGGTTGTACCATCCACACTTGTAATCCCTGTTGGCATGCTGTACTGGAGAATTGAGCAAGTGCAGCTCTGGCATAGTCTTTCAGCCAAATAAACGTTTGTCCTGTTTAACCACAACCTGGGGAAGTGCTAGAAATGTATGGACTGAACCTGAATGGTTATCGGTTCCTGAGACGTGATTTCATGTCTGAAACCCACTGGACATTAAGCTGTTGCTACTGATTGCATTCAGTTTGGCTGCTTATTCGAGATGAATGTGAGGGCTGTATTTCCAAACTGTCTGGGTACCCACAGCATCAGGAGCATTGAGGGGGTAATATGGGATCCAAGCACCACCTAAAACCAGGACTTGGTATCCCTTGTAGTGTAGAGGTGAGTTTCAAAATCTTTTACCTTTTGTATCTGTTAGCTTGCATATTTGAATGTACAATTTTTATGATTGCATTGCCAGAACAATTGATATATTGAGACACAATTATTGCTTCATATGAAGAAATCAGTATTTAATATGTTAAAAATCGATTAGCATTTGTGAAGTCAGAAAGGACTAAAAATAAATTTATTTTTACATGAGAATTGCAAAAGATTTTAGAATCCCAGTTTCCCCTAAGGCAAGGAGACATTCCTCCTGATAGGAACAGAATATTATTTCCATAACACGGTTCACCTTACTTATATTGTAGATAGCGAACCATGACTTAGTGACAAAATCATCTATTTGGCATTGACTTTCAGGAATAAAACCCTTTGGTAACTCTGATGTACAAGTATTACATAACCCACCATGTATAGCCATAAGAAATTAGTTCAGCAAGTATTTTGGTATCTTGCTTTTGGAATTGCTGTCCAGAAATATTAAGCTATAGTTTTCGCTGAATTGGGCAATAGTATTCTTTCACTGGAGGATCATTCCTGATGGTCGGATGCGATGTAAATGCAGAAAAAGATGGTAGGCAGCAGTGACGTTGCTAATTATCTGATGACCAGATGTCAACCAAAGTTGACACCTACAAGTCATCCGTATCTTCTCCTACAACTTTGTTTCTATCAGACTCAGATATGCTTGTCTAAAGTCATACTTAGTTCAATTCTTCATTTAAAATGGATGTTACTGATATCATGCCTAACCAACATCTTAAAAACTAAAAGACAATCTAATTATGTGATCTCCTTCCGTCTTGTGTCCATGGAGATGTAATTTTTTAATTAAATTTTTTTCAGGACCTTTAGTAATTTTTTTTCAGGACCTTTAGGTCCTCCTGAGAGCAGCTGCATTTCCTCCTTCAGACATTATTTTGCTACTCTATAACACACAAGCATCCTGTCAAGCTTCATGAGCCTGTGTGAAGATGGAAGTTGAAGCTTTTTTGTTTGAAGATGTCCTTTCCCTTATGTTGCTGTAAGACTTGGAAGCTATGCACCCTTCATAGGCAGTGCCCACTCATCAGAGAGTTGCAATCTAGCTGTGTTTTTGCATTCAATGATTTCGGTTTCTTTCATCATGACTAATATGAAATAACTTTGGTTTTCTTTTCTATGTTAGTTCTTGATTTAAAAATCTACGTTTTTTAAAAAATAACTCTATACAAGTAAGCAGCGTTCTCCAGTCTTGGTCCATTTGCAATTCAGAAAGGTCACAGATATCCCAGAACTCTACGAATTATGACTTCAGTGCCTTCACTGGTAGTTTTTGAAGATACTTGTAGTCACTTAATTTTTTTCTTAAGTCAGTAATGCTGAAATATGGAGGCCTTCCATATATCTAGAGGCCACTCAGAAAATAGCCCTAATTGTCTGATGGATATCTATAAAGGACAGTATTGTTTTGCTTTAAATAAAGGCATTAAAAGTATGTGAAGATGGCAAAGAAAAGCACAGAAACACAGAAACATAGGACATTACAGAATTAAAACTACTCATGAAAACTTAATTTGGCTAATGTGTGCATATGCATTGTGATACTGTTTAAATTACTGTAATCGTACCTTTTTTTTTTCCCTTTTCAAGGCGTGTGCCTGTTTTGACACCTATTGGCAGGTTCTATCATCTTTATTTGAGAAGATTCCAGCTTCCATGCTTATGGGATGTATTGGTCAAGGTCTTTAATGTTGGCTTTTCAGGTGGTTGTGTCCAATGGATTGGAAAATTCAGAATAAGTCTGTTGCATACAAATCCCACTTCTGCCCTTCTCTGGTTCTTTCAACCCTCTGCTCTAAGCCAAGGCTATAACTCTGACTCTCAGTGCTGAGAGATGTCTCTCCCTTTACAGGGGCTCTGGTTGGACTGGGATATCCACTTCTGGAAAAGTCAGATGTTTTTCTTGTGGTTATTTTTCAGCTTTCCTTTCACTTGTGCCTCCTGGACCAGGCTTTATGCTGTGCTGAGTCCTGTAGTGCAAAATCAAAGCTCTGCTGTCTAAAATCAGCAACCTCTGGGGTGCTGCTTGAAGGTGTGGCATTGCCTCCACTACCTTATAGAGCCGAAAGAATGATTAGTTAGATGGCATTAATACTTCCCAGTAGGGAGGACAGAATGGCAGCTTGCCTGATGATGCTCAGATTCTGGTCAATAACCTGTTTTTTAGCATGCTTCCTATGTTTACGTCTCTACTAACTGCGCGTTCCATTTTGAAGTGACAAAGGCTTGTCTGATAATTTCAAATAACATATTCTAGAGGACAGCACACTGCTACAGTTGTAAGCCTCTGGTGACCTCTCAATGCTTATTTTCTCTTGATATTAAACGAAGACATTTCAGATCCACCGTGGCATTTTAAATGGGTCTTGGTTTGGGAAATCAGACTGTAAATGTAAGGTAACTATCATGATCATTATACAAACAATCCCACAAAGTTCAATTTTGCTTGGAGCAATTTAAAATCTTTCCCAGTGTTTTCAGGTATGTTGGCCTTAGAAGATCTTTAGAACTCGTTTCTACTTCCTCTATATTTAAACTAATTAATTCAGCTTTAAGTCCATTCAAAATGAGGAACTTCTGATGCAGCTGTGAGACGCTGTATCAAATGATCATTAATATAGCATTGGGACAGCAGAGTAGCAATGTGTTCATCGCCCGTTTCAGTGGTTTTACTTGGGTAGTTTCCTGGTTAATGTCGCTTTCTTTATAACTGCTACAGAGCCAAGCTACCTGGATTTCAATTCAAAATCCTCTAGTCCCAGCGCTGACAAGGAGGAAAGAAGACAGCCTTCAGTACGACACTGTAGCGTGGAATACCAGGTTGCAAGTCAGGAGACGCAACGACTCATTTCTCAGCCACTGACCTACCATACCTCTTAGTCTGTTCATGCAATTTCTCCTGCTGCTGTGTCGCATCTGTTTTGTAAGCTCTTGGAGCAGGACATAATCTTGTTTAGCATTTGCTCAGGGTATAGAAAAAGAGAAGCCTCAAGATAAAATATTCCCTTTCTAAGCTGCCTGGAATGGAAACAAGTATGATGGAAAAATGATGGTAACAGAAGAGCAAACACAGATAATAACTTTACTCCTGACCGCATCAGGAGGATGGGCCATTACTGCTTTTTGATTTCTCAAGACAGCCTGGTCATTTGCTGCCATATCCTTGAAGGCTGGCAGCTGACATCTTTTAAGGCAAAATGTGATATGGTTGTGTAACTGATGAAAATGATTGGTTGTTTATACTCCCACTAGAGGCAGAATGATAGTATTTTGTGGGTGAAATACTTTCAATTAAAACCCAAGAACTCATTTGTTTTTCAAGTTCAAATTCAACTGGGTAAATAATTTAGGCCACAAAAAGTGGAGTAAAGTATTCAAGTATCCAAGTATTGCACCTCAGTGAATTTAAAGTTAATTTTGGCTTTCTTTCAAAGTGTCATTTTTCTATTTAAAAATGGACTTAAATTAAAAGTACATATCTCTCTCCCTATTCATGTCATCTTTTGACCAAACAAAACAGTCTAAGCTCCTCACCTACTTTGCTGATGCTGGACAGACAAACATAATTATTTTTCAAGAGGGAAGCCACTTTTGCCCATGCTAATGTGACCAATATTCATTCATTTTTCAATCAGTCTAAGTGTCCATACTCATTAAATCTCCATAGTTTGTTTACTTCTAAAACATGTCCCATATCTCTTTTCATTGAAGTGAAATATGGCCACTGTAGCAGTCCAGTGTATTCCCATTTCAGATTTACTTTTAAGGAAATAAAGCAATTATCTTCAAGGCATCCCTAAATTAGAAAATGCATGTCAAAAACTGTAACTGGCTTACTCAGTAAATGGCTTGATAATTACAGCTATGCTGAGATGTTTGACAAAGATTCTCATGCTGTCAGAACCCCAAGTCCCTGCAGAGTGACTACAAGGTCACAAGAAATCTGACACAGAGGTTTTGAAGCACCAGCACTTCTAAAGCTGCTCCCAGGATGAACTGATGACCTTTCTGAGACTGGAAGGTAAATATGGAATGAATTCATGCACTGTGATCTTGCTCTGAATGTAATTATGTTTAATATGCAAATGAACCAAGGTGTGAAAGACAGTGAGGGACTGGGGGACTGGGATGTGCGTGGGAAACCAAGCTTCAATAGATCTCTCAAGTGTTTTTTCACCTTGGCAGAGCATGTGATTGGAATTAGTGTCGAACGCTTTTATAACTGTGACATTGTTGAATGTAATTTGGCATATGCTTGAATAGGTAGGCTTCTGAGACCGACTGCAAATATGAAGTACAGACACCATCACCTGGAAGACAGAACTGGTTATTCTCCCACTGCTGCTATGCTGTGCTCTGCAGAACACAGCAATTGGTGGGCAATCACAAGAGCAACAGCAGAAGTTTTCTGTTCCTGCTCTGGACATCTGTCTAGAGCTGATGAGCCAGGTCTGGGTTAGCATTGAGATGGAAGTCAAATCCCTTAATTTGTCATCCCTGAGGAATAGACAATGCCATTTTACCTGCCCTGAGGAGGAATTCCTGGCTGTATAACACAGGAGGAGACACAGCAGATGTCCACTCAGATTCAGGAACTTCTCATCCTGCGAAGTTTTAGGATTATTACAGAGAATGAGAGTGCTGTGTTGTGCATACATCAGAGACTTGGAGGTATCACTCTGAAAGCACAAAGAATAACTATATTATAGAAACTATTCTAGGAATACCTTTGAAGCAAGGAATGTGAGATAATCCTATTTTGATGGAGTACGGGCTACAGACTGCTATAGTCCAGCTCTGAGCGTATATTTTTACCTTCACTTTGTAAGACAGAAAGTAAATAAGAGAGTTCACCATTCTGTTCTGGGAAAGAGCTTCCTTATAGACCTTCTTTTTAAGTTTTCATGTGGGACTTTCTCAATATAAGCTGTTAGGGACCTTTCAAACCCATCAGGTTGAACAATAAATCAGTAACCATTCACTGTTTTCTTCTAGGGACTGAAACTCAGTTCTACAGAGGTAATAATATATTTTAGTGCAGCAGGTAAACTACCCATGTGGTAGCTGTATGCTGTTCATATCTTCATTTGCTGGTTTCTAGAGCAGCATGTAGAGTGGATATCAAATTATGAAGGGGTATCTGCAGATTTTCTTTTACAGGGTACCTTCTTTGGATTAGATGATCGTTGCAGGTCCCTACCAACTGAAATATTCTATTCTATTCTATTCTATTCTATTCTATTCTATTCTATTCTATTCTATTCTATTCTATTCTATTCTATTCTATTCTATTCTTCCTTCTCTCCATGGCTGTTCATCTCTCTCCCACCCCTCTATTTCAGGAGTGTGCCCTCCGACTAGCTGGCTATGCCTCTGGTGCTGAGTGCCCCAGCATGCAAAGGTGAGCTGTTAACAGCAAACATCTCATTCTGTACTGGATTCTTCTGGCTCCTATGTCTCTACAGAATATTCAGATGACTTATTTGCCAAGGCTAAGCCAAGTCCTGCATCCAGTCTAAACATTTAAGCTCTTTGCCTGTCCTGTACTTTCCATGTCAGAGAACTGGCTTTGAACTTTAGCACTTTAAAGTTCTTCCACTATAGCTACAAAAGGTACAGCTTGCACAGAGCTACATGGGTCTCTGTTGCTGTCACAGCAGATCTGTTGTTTGATGTGCTGTAGTTATTAAGCTGTTCCACCACCTATACGTAGACTATGGAGGCAGGATTCAGAATGAAAGCACAAAACATCCTTGCAAAAATAAGGTCATTTGCTATTAATTAATCCAGATGATTATTGTTTAAAAAAAATAAAAATGAAATAAAAGCATTTTTTAGCAAGGTACTTCCCTGTTTGGGCAATTGATCCTATATGAACTAATATAGCCTAATGGTGACCTGTTAATAAGGAATGCCACTCATAACATACTCACGAAATTAGATGTATTTATTAACCCAGTAAGCACCCTGATTATTTATATTTCTTGCCTGCTTAGGCTGGAGAACCATGTAGTCAACCAGTGTGCAGATTTTTCCTCCCTGTATTACCCTGATAGAAGTTTTTTTTTTCCAGCCTGTTGTGTTCTGGTTTGCACCTGGGTGGTCATTTGGGCAAAACCAGTATTTTGGTTTATGGCTTCCCAGTGCTCAACATAATGAGGAGTAGAAGCAAGACATGCAAGGTAGTTAACCAGTAAGCTGGACTTAGACAAGCTGGGAAAAAGACAAGAAAGAGGAAGGAGAATATAAAAGGAAGGACAAAATGAATAACAAGCACAAATCAATATTCATTCCACTGATATTCATGTCACAGCTTTTGCTGAGAATTCAGCAGAAGAGATCTATATAGGCAATGTTAAGAAAATGCTGTCATATTTTTCATATGCTAGTGTGGTTTATGTGTTCATGTTTCTCACAGTTAGCAGTAATGTGAAGAAATGCAATCCCAAACTTCCAGTGAAATGGGCAAACCATTGAAAGAATCTCTCTGCTGACGCTAGACTGCAGCAGTTATTTTCTTGACCAAAATGAAGGTCTTTAATAAAAGCTCATTATCAGCCTACTGAAGTTTTTTATGCCAGTGAAGAGTCTGACAGTTCATACAAAACTAACTACAGAGACAGAAGCTCTTACAAAAGAATAAAACTTGAAATCTACTTATTTTCAACTCCTGTCTTCAATTAATATCGTTACAGAGCCCAGAATCAGCCCAGCTTCTTCTTCATATGCACCACCCCTCTCACCTCATAGCACCTTCACTTCTGTTCATGCGGAGTCAGAATCAGATGCTTTCTTCCTGCCCCCAATTTGGGTAAACTGCCTTTCTTGGTCCAGAAATGAGCACTTTTTCATGTGTGTTTCATGCTATTCCAAATGCTGGCTGCAGCCACTGGTTATTTGGACTCTAACAGTTGTTTATGATAAAGTTATTGGTGTAGCCAAGTGGTATATTTAACCAATGGTCTTTTAAACTTGTGTAAAATGCAATATTTCCAGTTGCTTCCTGGGTGTCATGGTTTGTGCGTTATTTAATTACTGATATGGACTCTTCTGTGCCTAAGTCCCTCTTGGTTAAATCTCTGAGAACTGTGATCTGATAAATGTTGCAGTGTTATGCATTTTCCAATGTCAGGTAAATAACCCAGGTGGATGTCTAAGAAACAAACTTCCCCTATCAGGTCATTAAATCATTTATAGAATCTTATTTGGTGGTATTTCCTGAGAGGCAGCTGGCTTGGAATAATCAAAGTTTGACTTCCTGTTAAGAAAATACATGTTCTGATCTGCTGCTAATCAAGGAAAATATACATGTAGTGAAATTCTACAAGTCATTTTGATAGAACATGGTCACTAGGCTGTATAAATAAAGGCCAGCTCCTATCCAGGCAGATTAGTTCAAAATGGTAGTCACCTGTGCAAGCAACTGTGCACGTCTCCCTCTCTCTCTGCACATTTCCCCATTTTCCTTCTGCCATGTGCTGTTCCTTGGATCCCGGCAGCTCTCCTGGGAACAGTCTATTCCAGTGTCATGTTGTCAGTATCTCAGCATGGAAGTGTCTCGGTATTCTGTTACAGTTGTGACATTTTTTTCTTCTTCTTTTTTTTTTTAATTTAAAATAATCTTTATCTTTTTTTTCCCCCTGCAGTTAGAATTTTCCTGTAATTTGTCCAACTAGAGGTACAGAGACTCCTGAATAATCTGTCTCTATAAGTATACTTTATTTTCTACTTTGTGTTAGTTCATTTGTGCTGGAACCTTCTCAGTAATCTTGCAGTCAAGATGCCATCGAGTCTCTGTAGCCATTTCAGTGTTAAGGGCAGACTGCCTTCAGCACTTTCATGTCACTTCTTAAAAATAATTTCTGAAGGTATTTGTTCTTTGTGAGGCTGATGGTGTCCTATGACTGTGCCTTTGAGTGAAAGTATTGCACCCATGGGCACAGCTCAAGGAAAGGAGGTGGTTTTCTGATCCCAGATTCCTGAGATCAACAAATACAAATAGGTTATTGCATTCAGATGGTGCTTCTGTGCATCTAGAGGCTGATCCACAGCCACATCTGTCCAGGCAAAAATCCCCAAACACCTTTTCCACCAGATATGAAGGACTGGGTCCTCTCCTCCAGTTTGGCCTGTTTTCAAGGTCGGCAACATTTTAGTCTTACCTTAAATGCTGCTCCCTCCTGAACTCCCCTTGTCCCTCTTACACTGGGCAATGTTTTAAATCCCAGCCTTTTAAATAGTTGACTGCCATTCTCTGCACCTATTTATCTTGCCCATTAAGGCCAGTGGCCTTTGGGAGTCTTTAATGGAGTGGGATGACATGAGGAAGGGGTACTGCAAAATACTTCTTCTGCACGAAGAAAAAGAAATGTGCAATTCCCTTTATACTGTGAATTCAGGGATTTGGGGTGTGGTTAGAGGACAATGAGGCAAGGTTGTGGTCCTCCTTTTTCATGTGAAATTACGCAGAACTGGTAAAAGTGTTGCATATGCTGGCGAGTGCATTTGTCTTCAACACCCCTTGACAAAAAAAGTAAATTACAAGCTGTTGTGGTACTTTGTGGCTTGAGTCTCCTAGCAACAGCGCTTCCTCCGACGATGACCCTTGTCATTTCAGAGTGCCTGAACCTGGAAATTTTAAATAGCCTTGTATGGTTATAATGAACTTTAAATAAGCCTTTTCTTTATGAAAGCCTCATTTCCCATTAAGCAGATTTTATTTCCAAATCTCATGATAGCTTAATGATAAAGTATGATAATAGTTGTGCTTATTGTGAGTAGAATCACAAAGGAGGTAAGTGGTTCCTTTTTCATAAACACACCTGAGTTAATGTTTATTAAGCCAACTGTTTTTTAAAAAACATGTTCTCTGAGACTGAGAAAAAGCAGCTGTTATTTACTGAGTGGTTTAGGGCTTTACAACTCATATCTATTATTACTAGCATACCTGAGATCCTACTGGGTAAGTGACTGGTAAGTAATTTTACTTATCTTTCATTTTTCTAAACTTCAAATTTTATTCGAAATTCTTTCTCCACCTCAATTTTTTTTTTTCAAAACTCATCCTTTTTTATTTGTTTGTGAAATAGAGATTTGTAATGAAAATACATTTAAGGGGAGCAAAACTGGCTGAAGACTTCAAAGAAGTAGATACAAGTTGTGCACTGAGTGGTGCACAGCTGTGTCATGGGCAACCTTCAGAGATCCATCCTGGATGCGATGTTGCTTAGTACTTTTGTTAATGGACTGAATGTTGGCATGGAAGTCATGCTTACACACCTTGCAGATTCTCTGAACAGCTGTGTGGGTATTTATGCTGATCTTGACACAGGAAGGAACAGGATGCAATCTGCTGAAGCCCTGCACTTGTTCAGGAATAGTTCCTTATAGTTAATATACTAAGAGAAAATGTCCTCAGGAAAAGGCTCACACATCAGGCATGAATCAATAATGCCACTGTGTCGGGGAAAAAAAAGAAACATTTTTCCTGATAAAATGTCAGGCAAAACAAGTACGTCCTTCTGCTTTATTGGGCTGTGGTGGGAGTGCTGTCTTCAGTTCAGGGCAGCACAACGCAGGAAGGATATCAACCAGAGCAGTGGCAAAGATTATGAAGCTAGAAAACGTGGTCTCTGAAGAAAACCGAAAGAAAAATAGGATTTGCTTACCTTCAGGAAAACTGAGAAGCAACATAGTAAAACTCTTTTAATATCTCACTGGGATGCCATTGAAAGTGGCAGTTATAAGTTGCTCCCCCTCTCCAGAGAGCCTCTCTGTCTTGTATATGAAACTAAGAACAAAGTCACTAAAGGAGGAGAAGCTGAGGCTCTGTTTTGACTCTTACATGCAAAGCACAAATTTAGAGCGATCTTTTCTTAATGAATTCTTAATTCTTAAGAAATGAGATGCTATTTTAAGGAACAGCATTAAGAAAAACAAGACATGCAGATAAACTGGTTACAGTTCTGTGTCATTCAGGTTTCAGATACCTTGATATTCAGAGATAGAAACATATATTTATCATTTAATAATATATAGCTTTATTTCCCCATATATAAAATCAGAGATGCAGCTGGGTCCAGTGACTGATAACCTGGATAATGAATCTAGTGTGCTGCTTTACCAAATATGCAGTCTGCACTGCAGTTATTAGTTGTACCGTATTGGCTGCATACATTGCCAGAAAATAGATATAGGAATCCTCTTCCACCTGCCATGTTAATAAATTCACATTATTTCCCTCAGCATCTAGCAGTCTGCTGGACAAGTCTTAAAGAAGTATGTATATTTATATCAGATATGATGTTAAGGGGTGAAATCGGGGCAGAAAAGGGATAGGGAAAGTTTGTATTCATGTAATACAGTTTTATGGTTGCAAGTACAAGAGCCCAACATTCTTACATAGAAAAGAAAGGTTGTAGACTAGAACAGGGCTTAAATTACATACATTTTTTCACCAGCTCTTGTCAAAGCATTGAAAGCAGTTCGGTTTGGTCTATTGGATGATATCACATGAATCCTTTTGAATAAATGTAGTTCTAGGTAGGGTGAACTTGCACAGAAAATATTACCTCTGCATCTCAAGTGGTGCAATGCAAGAATAAAAAAACCCTTTGTGACTCTATTGAACAGCTATTCTTTGCCTTCTATTTGAGACCCCCATGCTTGAGATACAGTGAAAGAAATAACTTGTTTTAGTTATAATAGGGCACATAGCATTTCCCAGTTGCACAGTTGAAGTTTCCTGAACTCCCATTAGGGCCAGTGGTGATCTGGAAACCCTTCAGAGTTTGTCCAAAGACACAACTCACTGCTGTGGTGCTCCTCATGAATTATTTACACTTCCATGGGCTGGGTGGAAAAAGCTGCTATTCTGAGCTGTAGGCGGCTGTACCTGCCTAAGAGGCCACAGAAGGAGCCAGGCCCTGGTAAACCAAGGCAGGCAACAGTGGGTCTCCAGAGAAGTTTTGCTTTGGGGCAATCCAGGTCACCAGCAAGGAATAGCCAAAGGTGAACCAATGCCAATTTACATGGAGTGGGCACTGCGGGAGGAAACTTTCCCAGTGTTCTGATCCATTTGAACGCATCTGAAATTAAACAGCAACACTAATAATAAAATATCGCTAGGCGAGAACCACATAGTCACCTGCTGTGCTTTTTGTTAAAACAACAACCATGGGCATGCAGCACATTTCTCTTGCCCTCTCCACATCCACTGAAGTAGCCGGTTCCTCTGTATTCTTATCAGAGTTATTTCCATGCATCAGTGGTGATGGCAGAGCATATGGCAGCAAATTAATAGAAATGTTTTCATTCACTGCTGGTAAACGCAAAGAAGTCAATCAGTTACCTTCCGTTATAGTTAAATAGCCATTGTAACACTTGTCTCACCAAGTGAAGAATCACAGACTTGACAAGGAAATACATGTTATTTTGAAGCATCTCAGAGCGTACTAAATTGTTAAAGAAACAAGGCTACAAAAGGCATACAAAAGATGTTTAGGTGCAACAGGATAAATCCATTCAAAACATGAAGGCAGACAGATAAAAGCACTTTGTACCACATACAGGTTATGCAAGGCAAGAGAAATGAATATTTAGGTACAAGTTTGGTCTGTACTCCTTTTTGCTCCGTCTCTTCACTGCAGAAATTATGTGAAGTAGGCGTCTCTTGAAGCGGGCGAATCAATGTCTAACTCGCAGCGTCTTTAGAGGTGTAAGTAAAAAGCCGCTGATATGCATATAGGCATTCATGTATGAAATACGATAAGATAAACTTAAATGGTGTCACTTAAATTTTACAGAAATACAGAATTTCATAAGACATCAGACTGGAAGGCACCTTCATTTCAAAGCAGGTCAGACCAGGATGCTCAGGGATTCATCAAGTTGGGTTTGGAAAACCTCCACAGGACAGGGGCAACTCATCTGGGCAACCTATCTCACTCTTTGACTGTCCTCCCAGTGAAAAAGTTTTTCCTTGGATCCAATCTGAACGTCTCTGCTTTCAAAGAATGCCTGTGGCAGGGCGCTGAGGACTCTCTTAGGCCTCGATGCCCATGACTGCTCTCAGCCGGGATCCTTCCCACTTCAGACATGTGTTGTAGCCTTGTCTCTGGCCCTGTCTCTTTTTGCTCCTGGCTGGACTCCATGGAGGGACCCTGGATCTGGTTCATCACTTGCTGTGGCTGTCAGTGAACCCTGCTGGCAGCACCTGACTCTGCCTGCTATGTCCAGAACCCGTGGGGCTTTGCCCCATTGTTGAGGGCATTGCCCACACTGGAGCTACCCTGAGTTCCCAGCTCACCTGCCCTTTGGGAACAGCCAGCCTTTGCTGCTCTCTGGCAACCCATTGTGTCTCCAGCACCACTGTGAAGAGCCGCCATCTTCTTGATGACCTGCCTGGGAGACCAGGCAGGCAGCTGTTAGGTCCCCTGAAGCTCTCTCTTCTGGGGGTTGAACAAGCTCAGGTGCCTCACCTCTTCTCACAGGGCAGGTGCTTCAGCCCTATTTTCGTCTTGGTGATCCTCCACTGAGGATAATCATCTAAGAGGACATCTGTAATGAATCAAAAACCGTAGCTCATGTCCATGGCACAGTCTGCAGTTTCAGATTGTTTACTTCCATTCCCAGATGATATTTTCACTGATACCACTGGACTTCAGGGGATGATTTATTATTCTATCAGTCTAGCGATTTAGCAGCTAACACACATTTGGCAATTAGAGCTAAAAAATGAAAGGACGAGGCAGTTTCTTAATGAAATTGTCTAGAACATCTGTAATGGGAGCAAAGTAACGAAGTACTAAGAAATATGCTGCATTTTAAATATTCATGTGATACATTAAATACAGCCCATGTATGCAAGAAAAAACTGACAGAAGAGCAAAAGAATTGAGAAAAATTATAAGCCCTCACTATCAACATATCGCTTGTACAGTGATGACATCACGTTTCTGGCCTGACTGTGGCATAGCTTTTAATATGGCCTTGGGGAGAATCTGATCTCAGTAGACAGGTGGATGGCTGTGACCCACTGACTTTTGCTTCTTATCCTCTGCTGCCATTCCTCCCTGGACTATGTGGCTGGTCACAATAATGACCCTCAGCCAGATACCTTATTCTCTCTCTCTTGGAAATATCCACCTTAAAGCCTCAGGAAATCCTAAGAGCCTGTGGAATTGCAAAATCCGTTCACTCTCTTGAATCCCTGTTTGGGACTTGTATAAAGCAAAGGCAGTTCTCCTCCAGCCTTTGCTGCTTTCACATTGCTTTTACTTCAAATCTCTCTGGACAAAATCTCTGTTTTAAGTTCTTCATGAACAACTCTTATGTTTTCATGAGAGATTTTTCAAAGGGCTTTCTATAGCCTCTTTATTTCTAAGTAGTGTAAGGTTATTGTCTAATCCCAGGTGTGTTTATGATTAATCTCCAAATTAAACTATGAGCAGCTAGAACAGCTCAGGACATTATGCATCTCATAATAGATGAATATGTGGGTTTCCTGCCAAAAGAAGGTGGCTCAGATGATGCAGCCCCAATAGAAGAAGTAAATAAGTTAGGAATTTAATTACTGCCTCACACGGTACGTATTCAGAAGTTTCTGTGCATAGCAAAACAAGCTCAGTGAATTTCAGTAATTTCCTTTGCTGCTTTATTTGATTGTGCAGTGATGGAGAGGGAATGAGGTAACTTCATTTGCATTAAAATTATTATGATTTCTGTTTTTCAAATCACAAATATTCACTGAGATTGGGAATAAGAATAAAACATCCCATTTAGGTGTTTTATTCGCAGTGTTATTTTGCATCAGTGATAAATGCCATCTATATGACATTCCACCAACAGTATATTAAAGTGCCTTGTAATAAGCAGATGTTAAAGAAACACTCCTAAAAATATTGTAAAGCAAGTTTTACAGTGGAATTAGCTGTTAGTTGTATGACCAGAAAAACCTTAGGGAGAGAAGAACTGAGGCCAGACCCCTGCTAAAATTCTGTATGGGAAGAGAAGTATTTACAGCCCCATGCTTATAAAAGTAATGAAATCACAGGCCTAAAATGGTACCAGAACAGATAATAAATCACGTGATTTTAAAGCAGATCACCTCTGAGATTTATTTATTTGTTTTTCCGGTGTGGAAGCCTTTAGGCTTACATTTTCCACTTATCTTCCTAAGCCACAGGAACTTGGAACCTTATGTTTTGCTCCCCAAACGAAAGCTGAGTTTATTATGTACAGTCATGAGTTAGGAGCTCCAGAAAGAACACCAAATTCATTGCAAAGCAACTACCGAGAGTTTAAAAAACAGCTTGCTTCCTTTTACTGTTTTTTCTTAACCAAAATACAGGCTTAAGTGGCACGGATTGGATAAATCTAAATATATGAGCATTTGTCTGAGCAAATATTGATGATAGAATGATGCCAACACTAAGAACTGCAGCTAAGGACCCCACCGTCTCTCAGACACTTAAAATCCCATAGACTCTGGTACAATTTTGCTTCAAGTTTGAAAGCAGCTGTCCTGGTTCTAAACCGGATTACATCTCTTTCCCCTTTCATTTACAGCTGTGCCAGGAAGGGTTTAAGCAAGTTTTGTGTGGGATCATATTTACTTGAAGAAGCTGTTGGACTAATTTCTTCGGTGAGCCTCCATATGTGTGCAGATACGTGTTGCAACGCTGTAGGAAAGAGGGACATCACCTTGGACAAGCAGCTGCAAGAAGAGCATTTCTAGTCCAAATGAATGCAATTCACATGGATTGAGAGTAAAATTCAAGCTTGTCAGTGCCTCCCCAGTCTGCACACACTGACTGAATAGGACTTGTGAAAACAGGGACTGTCCCATCAGAGCAGCACTGTTTTCCTCCAGCTTTGGGTAGTCCAGAACCCCTCTCTGAAAATGTATCCCCTCCTGTCTTCCTTAATTTGACGAGGCTGAGTTAGAGCACTCTTTCAGATCACTCCTACTATTGAAACCCATGGCATAGAAGGATTTGGAATATTTTCCCACACCACAGCCTTTTTTTTGGTCTTTCTTTTTTTTTTTTTTTTTTTTTTTTAAATCTGATTATCAATATGTAACAGAGTACACATTTTAAAGACTATTTGGAAATTTTTCTCCCTAACTTACTCTTCCAGATAGTAAAGTGTTGCAGAATGGCCTGATGGCTGCCACAATAACTCATCAAGAATTTCAGCTTCAAAGAAAAATAGTGACTGAATCGTGGCAGGAGGAAAAGCCGAAACAGTAAAATATCCCTCTAGTGTATAGGGACTGAAGCTTAGATCAGACTCCGTGTGAAGGAGAGCGGGGTTGGCAAAGACAGGGAATGGGCTTTTGGGAGACCACGTTCCACTCAAGCACTGATCCTTGTGGCTTCTTGAGCTGCTCATTTTACTTTTTTTTTTTTTTTTTTTAACTTCGCTTGTTTTGTTTATGCTGTTGTGATTAGAAACTAGCTCTTGTTTTGTATGTGTAGCTGTTGGTGTTCTTAGCAAAAAAAAGATCCATGAGCTTTACTAGGCTTCTTAGGCATTATCATAAATACATATATACAGAACTTTCTGCATTATCTTCCAGAGGTAGAGCTTCTGCTCTTCCATATCACTACATAAATAAACAAGGAAAAGCTGTCATCTAAGCTTCTTTGTTGTTATCTTTTTTTGAGGGGGGGAGGGAACACAAATTTTTTAGTGTAATCCCTTGCAAATACAGTTTTAGTGCAAAATTTGGGGTTTTTTTTATACCATTGAAAATACGGAATTACTGCTGTGAGGAAAATTGGACTTACGTTAGCAAACTGAGAGCAGAATGTGACCCTCCGAATTTGGGAAGAATTCATAAAAAGCTTGAAATGAAAAACAAGATTATAGGTGACGTTTCAAATCAGACTGCCTTTAGTGTGCCTGTGTGCATGAAAAAATACAAACCTTGCTGACAAGAAGAGAAGTGAGCTGAAATAAATATTAAAATGGGGAAGAGCATGAAGTGAAACAGAAAGGGGAAAATTACCTGGGGCATCATGTGGATGAAAAAAGGAGGAGGGGTGAGCACAGCCCCCTGAGCAAAGGGCAAAATGCCAATTACACCTGGATCAAAGGCTTAAGAGAAGCAAAATGCTAATTGAGATAATGGGGAAAAAAAAAAAGATCATGCAGGTAGCATGCCAGCTTCAGATAATGGGGAAATTTTTCGGCAGGTAAGGAGGGGAGATGGAGACTGTGTGCCAGTTGTAAATAAAGCCATTAGTTTCCTGAAGTACCTCACCCTGAGGGAAAGCCAGAGTGGAATTGTAAAGTGGGACTGATACTGCTCCTTTTTGGTAGTGGGCTGAGGGTGAATTTAATTACTTACAGTGCAATATCAGCCCAGACATCTGGGACATAGCTTCCAAATTAGAAGAATCTTTTAAGGCACCTAAATCTGTATTTAGGGATCTGAATAAATAGGTTATCTCAAGGGCTTAGCCCTACCATTCTCCTCTCTCGGACAACTAGCAGGTGCAATGTTTATTTGTGGACAGAGAAAAGATGTATCACCAATGTTTGTCCTGATGAAATGTCTTTATTCTACATGCAAATAAAATATCATGAGCCTCACTGGGCTAAATGTGATCTGTTTGGCTACTGTTGATAAGACCAGTACTACTCAGCATTTGGCTCAGACCACTGTATTTTTCTAATACAGGAAGAAACATTTCAGTGGCTATATTTTGCGGTTCCTTTGGAGAAAAAAAAATATTTGTGTATAATTCTTTCTTTTCCGCTAGTATTACTCAAAAAGACCATGCAGATTGATATGATTGTTGGTTGTTGATTTACGTTTGGCGCAGAACATGAAGTGGGAATTCGCTGCCAAACTTGTGAGCAAGATCTCGACTATGATTTTAGACATTTACAACTTACTTGTGTCTACCTGTAAAATAAAAACCGACTTAAAAAAGGATGCATGGACACATAATAGCACTAAAACAGGAGTGCAGCTTCAGTGAAAGGATTAAAAAAGCCTCTCCTGTTAGAGTGTCTTTAGTCCAACATAACCATGTTGGAGAATACAAAACATTTCATCAAGTTAAAAAAAAAAAAAAGCATTGAACAAACTCTGTTTGCTCTGTCTTGACATTAGTAGATCTTGACAAACTGCATTGGCTCAGTATAAATCAAAATGATTTGTACCAGTTAAGTGTGATCTCCTACACAGTGTCATAGAAAGTACCTGGAATTTCTATGTGGGGTAAAGAACAACGGAGAACTTTTAATCACATAGATGATACATTTAATATTCTACAGACACTCTTCCAGGTGTCTTTCGGATCCTTGTCTTAAAAGAGCATAATTCCGCTTTCAAAATTTACCGTAAAGAAAAGAAAAGACTGAGGTTTGTGGAGCATTTCCCACCTTTTGCTGATCATATCCCTCTTGCCAGGAAATCTTACTGCAGACCAGGGACCTCTGGGTGTCAGAGCAACTGCTCCTCCTGGGGAGGTGGAGGAGCATGTGTCTGCCCTTCTTCCATCCGCATGTGTGATCTCTGTTAGGCGTTGTCCAGGGAAGGCTATGCGGTCCGTTTCCCTCTCCCGTCACATGGATCACGCCGGAGCTGTGCAGGCGTGTGGCATCAGTGCTCTGGCAATGCTGCACACCTGAAGGAGGTGGAGTGTCAGAGCTGGTACCAAAAGCTGGCGTCCCTGATTTGCAGACGGGCAAAACGATTGGTCGATTGAACAGTGTTGCCCTCCACGTTATCTGGGTCGTTCCCCCTCTGAGCCGGAAAGCAACCTTGCTGTTCAGAAAAGAAACCAGTCAATTTGCTGCAAATTAGTTGAGGAGGAAACTTAACAAGGTTCTCGGTGTGAATGTCACTCCCCACCCCAGGTCACCTTCTATGTTCACATCTTTCTGTTTCATAGACAGATTGTTTTTTGTAAAACACTCATTAAAGGAAGAACATTTCCACATACTTCACTAGCATGACATTCAAGTGGAGAAGAAAAAGAACTTATTTTCCTGCCCCACATACTGTGCAACCAGATTAAAGGCAGCTGTCTTGCTAGAAGGTATAATGGTATAAATCACACAGGTATTATTACTAAGGAAGACTTAATACTGAAGGAGTTCCTGCTATCTATCCAGCATGACACAGACTGGAGGAAAAGGATTAGACGTGCGTTTCCTATTAACTACAGATCTCCAAAGTTTTTTAACTGGTGTCAGCATTAAGGAAATGAAATCTAATGTTGCCATGGGAGAGGACAGATAAAACCAAAGTATTTGAATGTAAAGCGAGGACAGGGTTGAAAAAGGTTGATGTAGAGTGATCAAAGGGAATCCTTCATCCTTCAGAGCGGATGGGAAGAAGAAATGAAGCTGAGGAGAAACCTCTTTCTGTTACATTAAAAAGAGTGGAAGAGACATTTCTATACATAATTTTCTTTATGCAAATTGCAGAACTCATTATGCATTTTCAAAAGTGATTGTGATTGTAAGACTTGAATATATTTTCAAACATAAAGAACCACTGGGATGTGAGAAACCATCATATGAAATGAAAGAAAAAGCAAAGAATCTTCATCCCAACAACTCCAGGCTTATCAATATTTTAAGAGCTTATTTTAATTTCTTACTTCTGACACCTGCTTAATAACTGATGGCCAAAAATTTAGCAGACTGGATTTTATTCAACTTATCTTGGTAGTGTACATCCACATATTCAGCTTTCCTTTCCTGAAGAGTAAAATGTTACTCGAATGTGAGTGATTAACGATTGGTATCTCCTATTGTATAGAGAAGTATGCCTGTTTTAAAAAATGTGCATTTTGTTTTCTTTTGTCTATCAAGTGATAGCTGTTGCTATAAACCTCCACGTTTTGGTATCCCAATGAAAGCGGATGTCTTTGTTCACAAAGGAATCCCGTCCATTTGACTTTATCAACAAATAAATTATCTGCTTCTTCCAGCATGCTCTGCAAATTGCAAAGTACCTTTAATGGCCTAAATACATGAAACTATTAATTTTCTAAAAACATTAATATTTGGCAACTTGATAGCCACAACCTTAAAAGTGTTGTGGAGACATTTGGACTGCAGCTGTTTCTCCTTCTGTCTTAAAGCTAGTAATAGCAGCTAGCTTTATCGTTCTTACAGAGAAATGAGACCAAGGCACCTTACTCTGATAAACTTTCCGTTTTTCCTTTCCAGCCTGTAAATCTCTTTTCCACCTCTTGTCAGCTTCACATCTCTTCTGTCTTCATTCTGGACATTTTATTTATATTTTATTTTCTCCTCCGTTTACTCTTTTCACAAAGGAGACTAATCGCTTCTTCACGCTGATGAGTCTCAAGAAGTCTCCATTTTTTTGCTAACTTCTGGTCACCTTTGCTCTTTTTCCAAATTCTCTCTGCTGGCCTTATGACTTTTGACTTTCAGAGCACAGTTTCCTCCATTTGATTATTTTACTTGAACATTTAATTGCTTCTCATCCCTGCAGACGCTACTTCCCTGACATTTTATAACAAGACTTAATCAGGACATTTCCGCTCATTTTTCTGGCAATAATCAGCTGAAACCAAAAGTGGCTGTAGGAGGATACTCATTTTGTGAGTTTTTATAGACAAACTTCTAAAAATTTGGAGGGTATTAGAAGCACATTTTAATAGCATTTTGAAAAGATTTCCATTTGCCAGCTAAAAAGTATTTGAAAATTAAGTTATTAATTTCCAGTAATTTTAAGGTGGGATAAAATTAAATACTTAAAGTTATCAAAATATTTGCTAGTTTGTTAGAAGAACTTTTCTTTTTCAAAACTGCTTGTGTTCTCCCAGGGGTGGAGAGTAATTACTAGGTCCAGCTCAAAACATATTTTTATATATTTAAAAAAGTATTCTAACATGGAACTGAATTTGCAACTTCTGGTGAATGCGAAAGGGGGATTTTGCAGTCTATGCAAACGTTTGAGGGACTAATGCACTGACAATAGCACTGAGAGGGTTACTGACACTTGGAAGATGGCCACATTTCTTCATCACAACAGTGAAAATAAGAAATGCAGGGGTTGAATCCAGGCCGTGTTCCCCCCGGGGAGTAGCAGGGACCATGTAGATTGGGAAGAACTTGCTGGGCACATCACACCGGGGCATGAGGTACCACAGCGTGCAGCACTGCAGCTTTGTATGCCGCTTTTCTTAGTGTAAGCCAAATTTGTTATTTTCTTCAGTCAAATGAAACAATTGGAGAGAATGATACTTTCCTTTTGTGTCTGCCACTTACATGTGGCACCTTGTGTCTGCAACTCACATCAGATTGACCCTTCCTGTCTCAGTGGCTTTATTCTATTCAGCATCAGGAATAAATTGACCATTTAATAAACTTTATCTGAGAGCTCCAGTATCCCAGCTTGGCTGATACAGTCCGTGTAGCTTCTTGGGCAAGGTATTGGCTTTTCTTCTCATGCTAGTGAAAGGATTTATCTCACAGAATCACAGAATGAGGGGTTGGAAGGGACCTCTGGAGATCATCTAGTCCAACCCCCCTGCCAGAGCAGGGTCACCTAGAGCAGGTTGCACAGGAACGCGTCCAGGTGGGTTTTGAATGTCTCCAGAGATGGAGACTCCACCACCCCACTGGGCAGCCTCTCAGTAAAGTAAAGAAGTTCCTCCTCATGTTTAGGTGGAACTTCCTGTGTCCAGGTTTGTCCCCGTTACCTCTTGTCCTGTCCCCGGGCACCACTGAAAAGAGCCTGGCCCCATCCTCCTGACATCCACCCTTTAAGTATTTATAAGCATTGATGAGATGCCCCCTCAGTCATCTTTTTTCCAGACTGAAAAACCCCAAATCCCTCAGCCTTTCTTCATAAGAGAAATGTTCCAGTCCCCTAATCCTCTTTGTAGCCCTTTGCTGCACCCTCTCCAGCAGTTCCTCTGTTGCTTGGGCAGGTCCACTGGCTTTAGGTGGTTACTGGTGAATAAGCCCTGGAACTGGGCTCTCCAATAGATCAAATAGCCAGGGTCTGGAGAGAAATAATATTAGAAAAAAATTGATCAGAGGCATGAAACACAAGGATTCCTAAAAGTCACTGGTAAAACCATTGTGTGCAAAAAGGCCCTGCAGCATTATCCAGTGTCTGCTTATATATAGCTGGAGAGAGGAGCTGGAGAAGGAGTAGGGTATCCTGTCCTCTTCTCGATGCCTGTTCTCAAAATCTTTCCTAATCTCTTGTCTAGCATAACCTTAAATGCAGATCGTTATGCTCGTGTTTTGCTTACTTTTTCCTTTACCCAAGCAGTTTGCTGACCTTTGGATCCTGCAGATTTGCTTCTTTTTCTTCAGGTTGAGAAATCTGTGATAAAAGTCAGGGCCTTTGGTGCTGTCCTGTTTATTTACTAACCCCAAGAGAAACCCAGTGCGGGGCATTGGGGTCTTTGTTCCTCATGCTTATTCCAACATCAGTGCTCAGGCCTAAGAGAGGTCTAAGCAAGGCATCTCTAGACCTCTCCTGGGGTCTGAACCAAGTGGTGGTGCTTTCCAGTGTTCACTTTTGCTTGTATTTCTGATGGTTCTTGCTCTCAAAGCCAAAGGTTGCCACAGGTCTGGTCTGAGCCGGGGAGGGAAGGAAGAGCTTTGCAGAGGGTTTTGTGTGATGACATCACATGAAGTGCTAACAGAGCAGAGAGGCAGAAGAGGCGGTATGACCTTCCTAATGCTGCTCTTGCACCTCTCCTTACAAGTATGACCTGAATAGAAATCCTCCATTCCGGTGGGCACTTCTTTTGGATTATATGAATGTTTATTTCAGCAAGAAAATTATATAAAGATGGCAAGAGCAGTCACAAATTTCAAAGTCTACACCAGCATTTTAAAGGTCCTTGAAATTCATTGTGGCAAGTGAAGAACATGGTAGGAACATTTTTAGTCATTGAAAATAGCTAGTTATAAGACTTTGATAATTTGGTGGCTATCATCTTCCATTTTGGATCACAAAAAAA
>VXBH01007185.1:837158-857917 GCA_013400035.1 Rynchops niger
AAAGGCCCCAAAGATCCTTCTTAGTCTAAAGACAAAAAAGAAAGTTTGAGGAAAAATGCTTTCTATACTTGTAGGGATAATAAATACTGCTATACACCAGGAGAAGATTTCCAGCCACCAATGATGGATAGCACTTGTTTCTAGACAAAAGGGATAGTGATATACTAGATTTAGAAACAATGCCATTTTGATTACAGTCCTGATTCTCTTCTCTACTTGAATTATAATTTTAGTGGACACTATTTCAAGGCCTGCTGCAGCTAGGACTCAACAGCAAAGGCTCATCTCACAGCCACGTGTCCCAACAACGTGGAAAGGTAGCATAAAACAGGGCCACTCTGGAACAAGGAGCACTTTTTTGCTGCTTCCTTTACAGGTTGTTCTCCTACAGCCTGGCTAGGTTTGCTGTAGCTCCACTCTGATGCATGTCATATGCCCCGGGGGTCCTAAATAAGAGTTGTTGCTTTGAGACATATCAAGATATCAAGTTATTGTGGAAGGCTGTTAAGGAAGTGTGGTGGAGAGAGGATGTAGTAACCAGGGTACATTTGGGCCCTGTGAGGCTGTACCAAAAATTTTCCATCAAAAACCTATGGGAGCATCTGTTGTTAATTAGGTTTTGGATTACATGCCCCACTTGGCACACAGACTTCCTTTTGTAGGGTGATGTTGGAGAAGGGTAACACCTTTTCTGATAAAGATGCTTGGCAGGCATGCTTTTCCTTGCTGATTTGAAAGATATCTCCAGTCTTCTTGGTGGTTAGAAAAGAATTTTCCTGTGTTTTGTTTCCATTAAGCTTTTATTCCAAGTGCTCCTGAGATAATTCCCATCTAATCATTAGTGATGGGACTTGTTTGCTCTGGTAGTGCCTTGTAGATGCTCTGCTGAAGAGGTATCAGTAAAGCATGATTCTGAAAGCAAATTAGAAATGTGGTTTAGGTGACAATACACCAAGGAGTGATATCGGAAGGATAAACCATTGCTGTAAAAAAAAAAATAAAAAAAATCTGTGGTGGAGCTGGTCTTGCAATTGGTCAAAGTTTTCCATGCTAAGCTGTGCTAAGACCCACCAACATCTCTTGTACCAGAGGCTCAGCAACCCAGCACAAGAGCACGTCACATTTGCCTGCCTCAGACCTGTCAAGAAATGCTTGCTCATGTTCAGTTCAGTTCAATTTGTTGTTAATAAAAGATGTCGGCTATGTAGCCAAATATATATATATTTACTTGTGAATCTGCAGCTTTTTAACAGATACCAAATCAGAGTGATTAGATTTACATCCCAGCACAAACCACTCAAAGGAATATGACCAGACAATGAGGCTACCAACTGGGAGTTCAGGTTTTCTTAATGATGGAGGTTTGGAAATCCAAAGAAGCTGGGAGCTCTGTTTTAAAAACTATTGAGTATATGCAAAACTGACAGAGTGAATTTAGTTGATTTAATCCAGATGTTTGCATTTTGAGTAAGGAAGAAGTGACATCAATGAAAATTTATAAGAGTAGTGAGAACATGTATAATGAGACACTGGAGAGAAGAATGTAAACCAGAAGTGTCAGGGAGGATTAGGGGTATGAGTGTTTTGCTCTATTAGTATGTATTGATGCAGCCAACCATGTTTGAATTTCAATTTGACGTAATTTGGAAATGCATTGTATTGTAACACTTTGTTAGACTGTGTACTGGGGATTTAAAGAGAATTTAAAGGAATCAGGCATTCCGATGCTATTGAAATTCAGTGAGACAGCTGTGGTGCTTCATAAGTTGTGGTGGTTGCACATGTTTTTTCCATACGTCTTTATTAAATACTACTCTAGTGACTTCAGCATAGGTCATTGTCACTCCAGCTAGGGCTGTACTGATTTTTTTTCACAAAACCGCAGCAGTTAAAAACATGACTTGGCCTTAACTTTTCCTGCTGGGAAATGAGTCATTACGTGCCAGTGTAGACCACTAATGCAGCTTTGCCTGTGTGTCCACAAACATTCCCTATGTTGCCAGCTCTGCCTGCAGCACAGACTGTATCACCATTACATCAATGTCAAATTCAGACTCGAAACTGGAATTCAGAGCTTATCATTGACCCACCACCACTTGAGATACATTTCTTTGCTGGGTCCCTGTTTATGGTGGACCAAACACAATCCGGATGCTTTCAAGTCCTCCACAGCATCTCCCAATCCTATTTCATGCTTTTATTTCAATATGAAAATATCATCACTTGCCAGGATCCACTGTGTATTATATTTTCAAGTATTTTTAGGCTTTCCTGTCAGATACACTCAGACTTGGGTAGACTTAAATAGATATACAAAGGCATCTTAATATTATCTCTCAGCGAAGCTTTCTTTTGCTTTATATCCACATAAAGCATGACAATGGCCAGTGCCCAGGCAGGGAACAGAATCAATCATCTGTGCTGTAAAGTTGCTCACACAGACTGGTCCTGCCTTTTGGCTTGCAAATTTGTTGAGGGACCTGGTCCAACGGATGTGTTTAGAATTATTTATCTTTTCTAGCTACTGGGTGGATAGTATAAAACACAGACTAGATAAACACACCAGAACAAATGTTCCCACTCCCAATGGCAGGATATAGTCTAGCTAATTCTGTGCTGTGATCAGGTTCTGCTTTTGCTTTTACTTTTTTTCAGTCTTTGTGCATTTTGTGTTCTTAGTTCCCTGGTCAACTAGTAAGAAAAAGGAGTTTTCTCCCACCTAGAACACGTTATAGCCTGTCTGTTGGCTAGAAACTATAGTGTTGCCACACGCAATGGGAGATATGCATTTAGGGTGGAGGGGGGAACAAAGAAAATTTAAGAATATCAAAAATGATTAAGGTATAAGCCTTAGAAAGAAAAAATCTGAAGGAAAATGGAGGCAAATTTATGACGCTGAAATATTTCTGGTATCTGATATCTTTACAATAACTTTAAGAGCTGGTATCTTTAAGTGAAAGATGCCATTTAACAACCAGGCCACATTTTAAAATAAATATTTTCTCGGAGACAGCTATGAAGAAAGAAAATGAGCAAAGTCCCCAGGTGGTCCACCACCACCTTGACACCACACACATGCTCCTGGATGCTGGGGTCTTCTGGACGTTTACCCAAGGCTTGAACTAGATCCTTGTTTGGACTGAAGTTGTCCTCCAGTTTCTTTGCTTCTGCCTTCTCCCTCAGCTGCTTACAAACCATCTGGAAGAGAAAAAGATACCTTCAACTCAGTGCCAACCTACTTCCTTTCAAAAGCTTTGAGGAGAATTGCCAGTTGGATGAGGGAAGCACTGTCACTTTTTGGATACCACCTGAGGACTTTGCCTATACCTTCATTCTACTTTCAGGAGTAGAAATCAATCCTGTGTCAAAGAAATATATAGATGTCTTCTAACAATTGTAAGACAATAATCCTCTCTGTTCTTGATATCTGGAAAGTGCAACATAGCTCAGATTATTGATACACATTGGACAGGTAAACCTTGCAGGACATGCTTACAGCAGTGCTCCAGGCTATATTCATGAAGTATTCTGTAGTTTAAATCCGTTCTTCATGTACTTCTGAGTTTCCTATTTGCCTTCCCATCATTTAATTCCACTACGAAAGCCAATTTAATGCTGAAAATAAAGAACAACGGCAGAACTACTTATTCTGAGGAGATTCCCATCAACTTAAATGGAATGGGAGGTTCTGACCCCGGATTACTAAGGACACTTGCTTTTGTGTATGCATTTGTTTTAGGCAATGAAAAACAGTTTGAAAGCACTAATAGCAACTGCCTTAGATAAAAGCATATGAGTGCCTGGAGAAACATTCAGCCACTCACCTGGAAAACACAGTGTTTAAAGCATTATTTTCACACCCACGTTTGTCCATTTAGTGCAAGGCATTAGAGACATTCAGTCCCCAAAATCTAGAGGAGTGATTGCAGTTTTTTGTTTTTCTGAGCAAGACAGTGAATATGATTGAGCTAAAGTAATTTTTGTGCATCTCTTGTCACAGTTTTCAGGACATAAAGCAACTTCTAGACCTACTTTAGTTCTATCTAGCAATTATTGGGTTGTTTATTCTTTTAACACATGACACTCCTAAGTACATCAAAGAAAACTGCAGCTATGCTACTGTACAGTCAGATCTTTTCATCATTCTTCAGAAAGTCAACATATTTCTGGAGAAGAAAGATTGCCCATGACGTCTTGTGAACCACTCAATATTCCAATGAAATGTTACTAATTTTATGTCAGTGCGAAAGAGCCTGGTCATCACTAGCAAGCAACTGAAAAAAAAGGTTGGCAATTATAGACAGAGAATGCCACAATACTACAGGTATTTCCCAGAAGGCGTTTGCCTTTCTGTTTCGTGTGTCCAATTTGCCTGTTTCTGAAATGAAATCCATCTGGCATTCCTGCAGTATTTAACACTATTTCCAACCCCAGTGGGAAAACATGAGAATCCAGAAACCCCCATTATAAATGACAACCAACATTGCTTCCAGAAACTGTCTCTGTTCATGTACAGGTTTTTTTTCCTGTTTGAGAACACAAAGGTTTGTTTAGCTGAGTGACTGGCTGCACAAGGTTTCACAGCCCAGTTAGAAATAGTTGAGATTCACTGGTCTTGCTGGGTAGTTTTTCTGCAGTTTAAAGAAGTGCAGACGGGGGCAGGTTTTGAAAGTTTTATATTCTTGTGCCCGCAAGTAAAGAGCACAACAACAAGTTCTGCAGTTGTTCTTTATTTTCAGCATCAAATTGGAATTAAATGATGGGAAGGCAAATAGGAAACTCAGAAGTACATGAAGAACGGATTTAAACTACAGAATACTTCATGAATATAGCCTGGAGCACTGCTGTAAGCATGTCCTGCAAGGTTTACCTGTCCAATGTGTATCAATAATCTGAGCTATGTTGCACTTTCCAGATATCAAGAACAGAGAGGATTATTGTCTTATAATTGTTAGAAGACATCTATATATTTCTTTGACACAGGATTGATTTCTACTCCTGAAAGTAGAATGAAGGTATAGGCAAAATCCTCAGGTGGTATCCAAAAAGTGACAGTGCTCTGTTTAAACAGGGTTAGTGGAAATTGAGTTTATTTGGAGGTTTACTATGTGATCATTCTTTTAACTGGAGGGCAATTTAGTAATCTGTCTCCTTTCTTACGATAATCTTTTCAGTGCTACCAAAATTGCTCAGTTATAGTTATCTTGTGTAAGCAAATTCCATTTCAGAGGTCATAAATTTGTAAATCCTTCCCAAATTGCACATGATGCTGTATTCTGTCTGGCATCACTGCTACTTACAAGGTGGATGCTTTTGATTATGATTTTTACTATCATCGGATGAGGAAGTGAAGGGTCTAATACATCACACTTTATATAGCATTACTATGAAACGTGAATTAAACTTATACTGTATTTTTGGTTAGTACTACAAAGGCTTTGCAACTGTGGGTACGTGATGACAGTTTATACTAGTCCTTGTGTGTCTTTTTTTGTAAGTGTACAGATGGTCATGCTGGATTAGATCTGTAATAATATCTGGTTCTATTTTTGACAGGAGGCAACAGCAGGTAAATGGGAATCAGCATGGAGGAAGATACATTACAAAAGCTACCAAAGACTGTTTTCTTTGGCCACTGTGTTTGGAGTACACTCAGTATTATTTAAAGCAGTGTATAAACATATGCAACATGTTTGTCAATGTTTCCAGTAGCTGTTTTGATGGCTAATTCTTCCTCAGCATTGTTGAGCATTAAATGGATGGCCGAGAAAGAAAAAAAAGGAAATTTAAAAATAAATTTATGCTCAAAAATTTTCTGAGCAATTAATGAAGAGGAAAGTACCCTCCGCTTTGTAGCTGATGCACGCACTTGAATGCAGAGTCGTGGCTTGAATACTTTCTCCTTCCAAACCCGTGCTGATCTCTCCTTTAGCAGCTATTTTCTATAACCGTTGGCTTTCTGCTGGGTCAGACAGAAGGAGCTCACAGCTCATTTTGTATGGCACTCACTTAAGAAAGGGAGGAAAGAAATTAAAATTCTAAGTGGCAGCAAGGTTTTGAACACGGTCTACATGGCAACAAGGTGCATTGCGCAGCGTGCTGGTTTGGTGGGACAGCAGGTAGAAAATGATGTTTCTTTCTTTATTATTCACCAGTATTTCCATCCTAGACTTGAGAAACCAATTCTGTCAAAACAGGTTTCTGAAGTTCTATTTTACTTTTCAACCAGCAGCCATTCTTTGGTGAAACAACTGTTCCTCTAGAAAATGCCAAAACAGCCTCTACTTTTGATCTTAGTGAACTCTTGGGATAACGGTTTCTTTGGATTTGAGTAAATGCATTGCTGCATGTTATAATCAAAAGTTCTTTAGCTCTTGTATCGTCATAAAACGTAAATGGGAACTCCTGCTTTTATTCACTGTTTGCTGTTTATTTACAATCTCCCTTACTGAAACAGAACAAATAGTTTTCATAATTCCGTGTAATGTTAATCACTATATTTTATTGTTCTGCCTTCAGTTGTTATCTGAAGTCAAACCAGGTCATCTTTAAATCCCGGTTGCCTTGAAACTTCTTTTAAAGTAGGCACAGAATTTGCTTCTTTCAGATGCTTCGGTAGGAGATTTCAAGGTGAGTCTGAATGCTTTTGCTAACTTTTAAGCCACTTAATTCTGATGTTGACTCCTGGGTCTCAGGTGCATAGTTTGTGCTCTCATACTATGTGCCCTTGGTAACTGCTTGTTCTCTAATTTCTGAGTTTAAACTGCCCAAAGCAGAGAAGATAGAACAATAACTGACATTAATCCTTGTAGGCTACATGAAAGAGTAATCACAAAGCACTTATGACTGGAGGAAAAGAGGACGCAGACCAAAGTGCAGTGCTCAGATTCACAGAACTATTTGGTCATGTAGGACTAAATCCCCAGAGGGACTAGGGTGACTCATTGCCGTACTAGCCACTGGAGCCACGGGTCATATGCCACTGAAATCCTCAAAGCGCTTGCTTAGATTTTGCTGCCTGGTCCAAGAGATGCTGACACTTCTGCCAACTGGCACTTAAATTACCCTCTAATTCAGGTGCCACTCAGTGCTAGGGAGCCTGACTTGCAACTGGAGGTTTTCAAAGCAGACTCACAGACATCCTCCAGTCTTGGGCCTCACACAAATGACAGCTGAGGACAGGATGTACTTACCCCAGAGTCCACAGCCTCAGGGCCTGGATGCTTTCCTTGAAGCCATGAGATTTCTTTTTAATTCTACATTGGTCTCTGTTCCTAACACATCCCAGCTGTGTATTATAGGTTTTAGGAAAATCCTGTGTAAGGTCAGATCTGGTTTAAGACACCCAGATAGACCAGCTCTTATGAAACCACCCTAACGTGAGAATCCTGCTGGAGCTCAGCTCCTGGGAGCAGAAGAGGGAGGTCACTGCCTGAACAACTGCACAAGTTCAGGCTACAAATGCCTCCCATTCAATATCGTATCTGGTTTAGATGTCTCTGCACACATAAATAATTTTTCCTTCTTCCTGACCTTGTCCAGTCTAATTGATCAGTTACTCCTACCCTCTCAGCCTTTATTCCTCCCATTCCCTATGGCTGCTGTACTCTACCTGCTATGGACCTACGTTTTCTAATTCAGGCCCCATGTTGGATGTATATATGAGATGTTCCAAGAAAATCAATGATCCAAACCCTCTAATGATGCAAATTGTCACAGCACCATTGTTGGTAAAAGAGCTACAATGGCCTGTATGATCTGAGGGCTTTAATACTAGAAGTCATGGGCTTTAGCATCTCTGCATCAGAAGCCCTGTCATGAGAATTTAGCACCCTTTGAGCTATCCCTGCACATATCAATCATTAATTCATAACTACTCATTGAGTATTTGTACAATGGGCCTTAAAGCTAATATTTCTGCTATATTGTGAGCTCCAGTTACACTCATCATTAAAGAGAGCTCTGCCTTGCCGGGTACACAGTTTGTTTTTCCATCCCCTGTCATTTTACGTTTGTCACTTCAAAGATCTCTTTGAAGCTGTGTTAGCTAATGACACAGAACCTCTCTGCGTACAACTCAGCAAGAGAAAAGCATATTAGGAAGCAGACAGGTTTGCTCCCAGCAGGTTTGTTTTCTGGTTTTGCTTACAGTGGTAGAAAGGTTTTCCTCCATTCTCAGGGACGGTACTGCTGTTTCATTCTCCAACTCATATTTCTGTCAAGTAAGGCTTCTTACAGATGGCATCCAGTCTGACATAACCATGTTAAAACTACCAAATTATCTGGAAGAAAAAATCCTTCAGTGTCTACGTGTGTGTGCAGTCAAAGAGGTATTGCTTTAGCGAAAATAGTTAAAATACTTTTTTTTTTTCTTTTTAAATGCTTGTGGACACATGTGCGCTGGATATGTTTAATATAGTGCTGACTGAAAAATTTTAAATTTAATGGTTAAGTTAATTTCATTTTAAATTTAGCCAAGTCCTTTTGTGGAGTTGCTTTTTTTGTTCTTTCTCGAGTAAGCTGTTGTAATTTCTGAGTTATCGGGTGAAATATGACTACTGACATACCAAACTAGCAACAGTAGCCTTGCTTTTGCCTTTTTCGGCTTTCTGAGGACTAGTTTGTTAGACATATAGACCTTTGGGGAGGCAGAATAACTGTTCTGTGTCTTGACCGCTTTTCTTCTTTCTTTAAGATGTAGTGGGGGGACAAACTGCAAAGGAGCTGGTAGAAATGTGCTGTGGTAGTTATTGTCAGGCAGCATCACTGCAGGGGGCCACCAGGAAAGGGGAAAAAAGATCTGCTTCAGAAGTCATAGGTAAAACGTATCTTGCAAATTGGGTTTGCACCAACGAGATAGATGGGGATACCAATACTAAAACCATACTGTAAAGGGAAGCATTTGTTGGCACATATGAAACACATGTGAAATTCCCATCAGCCAGCATGCTAATTTAAAGGAGTATAGGTGCATGACCACTACAGTCATAATCATGTTATGGGCAAAAAGGAAACACATGTAAAATCCTACATGTAAAGCCAATGTTTTGTTGCTATCATTGAAGTCTTAAGAGTCTCATGCAGGACTACTACAGTCCAAATTACTACA
Source organism: Rynchops niger (assembly GCA_013400035.1). Classification (NCBI taxonomy): domain Eukaryota; kingdom Metazoa; phylum Chordata; class Aves; order Charadriiformes; family Laridae; genus Rynchops; species Rynchops niger. Next base: position 846,268 of record VXBH01007185.1, read on the forward strand.
AAAGAAAAAGAAAATGAGTATTGTCTTACAGAAACAGTCTCAGTAACAACAATACAGTTAAAATTGTGCTAGACGCTCTTTCTATCAACTACCCCTTTCCCTTGTGTTGTACTCACCCTGATGCAACCCTGATGCAACCATTGCTGAAAGAACAGTGATGTCATGCCAATGGATTCTTTTTCCATGCTCTAAGATCCACTTGGGGTAATTTTTATGTTTGCTAACATGCTTTTGCACCTTGGTCTTCATTTGTCTGCAGCTCCATGTTACATCTGATCTTACTACACATGGTGCCTTTTATATATGCTGGATGCTGTTTCTTTGTTTTCTATGTTAGATAGGGGGTTTGTCCAGCTCCAGGTCCGCAGTTCTCTAACTGACCATTGGTGACTCATTTATAGCCTTGGGGACAGCCTGGGTCCCATCTTTTATCATCCTAGGCCCATATTCTACAAGTCATCCTGTGGTCCCTACACAGGAGGCAGATAGCCTCTGCTGTCAAACTATGCCTGCATTTTTCTATGCTATAACATTCTGTTGGAGTCATAAATAGCTCATCCTACACAGAACAACTACGTGTTACTACTGTCTATATAAAAGCTATGGTCTTACCATAAAAGATAAGCAAAAGTAAAATGAATTATGCATAGCCACCTGGTTGAAAGAAAAATTGCTAAAGCGAGTAAAACCAAAGCTCTAAGCAGATCAAGAAACATTCATCTAAAGCAAGCCTGGAAAGCTTTAGTCCTGAGGTCTTGAGACCTCAGTACAAAGGCCTTGGCCTCAGAGTACATACGTACCTGAAGCAACCTCTCAAATGTGGGTGCCCTAATTGCTCACTCTGGGTGTTTGAGGGCGTTTTTGGTTTTATTCTACTCAGATGAGTAGTTGCTGTGCAGGAGCAGTTTTGCTGCCGGATTTAAAATCAGACTCACCAATATGTGTCTCTGGGCTGGCCTGGAAATGCTGGTGGGAAACCAGGGACAAACTTATGTTCCGTGTAAGTAACCTGTGCTGGCCGCTCCTCTTGGGCAGTACGTGATGAAGCTGCAGATCGTACCTACCCACAAGCCACTGTCAGGGTGGCTGACCTCCAGCAGACATGATGGCCCTGGCTCTTCTGAGAAGGGTCCTAATGTTCCCTACTGCTCAGCAGATGAGATTTGCAGGTGAGCTGTGATTCATGTTTCTGAGTTATGAAAAGCAAATGCAAAGTGTAAGGTCAGGTTGGCTCAGGGAGGAATGACAGTGGGTCTGGAATGGTTTCTCCACCAGGCAATTTCAGGCAGTAATAATAAGTAAGATTCCAGATTGTGACAGTCATATGGGATGCATTGATTTATTGACAGATTAACTATTAAAGAATTATAAAACAATATACGTTGCATAGGGACTGAGTACTTCCTCACTCCTGAGTTTGCTGGCCAGGCTCTCAGTCACAAGATGAAGGGGACTCCCATAACTTGCTGAATGGTTTTTCAGATTACACTTCACACCTTGCTTGGGCAAAGCACCCTTTTATTTATTTATTATTTTTTTTTCCAAATTCAGTGTTATTAACACCCAGTTGACCATATTTATGTGTTCTTGTTCCTGAAGAATCCAGGTGAAGCTGTTTGTTGACTACTTTTTAACTTCTTTCTTGAGAAATTTAGTATCTGCGATATACTGTCTTTGGTAGTCACAATACCACTCATCCAATATCTTCTCATTGTCTCATATATACTTCTTGTGGTGTCCCGTCTGCGCTAATCAAGGGTATGGTTAAATTTAAATTTATTTGTATGGAGAGAAAATGCAGTACTTGACTTCTCTTCTAAGGTGAGCTGTCTCTACATACACAAAATGGCATTATTGCGGTATGTTCAGGTCCAAAGAAATCGATGCTTCCTACATCATTCACTGATTAAAAAAACACCTTAATATAATGACAGGAAAAGGAGACATCAGAGCTTGAATCCAAATCCGGGGAGTGAATATTATCCCCATCATTTTTCTGTTCTCCAAATCCTTATTAGACTTCTGGAAGTGAAACACATACAGTTGCTGTGAAGTTTTAAAGTGGAACCCTAGAGGATTTCATATCACATGGTATAAAGTGCTCTGAAGGTGCAAAGCAGGACTTGAGGTGTCAAGCAGCCTGATTTTTTCACATACAGGCATTCACAAGGGGAAATTGTTGTTGTCCAGACATGGTATCCCCAGAAGTTTTGATATTTTCTACACTGAACTATTCTTTGTAATAATACAGATGGCATTAAAGTCATTTAAAAAAATCCCAAACAAGAAAAAACTTCAAAAGCCTTTAAACCCCAAGAAAAAGATATTTTATGATTTTACTGCACTTGAAATGGTGAAAAAGACAGTTTTCCTCCGTGAGTTTAAAGCTGTGTCAGTGGAAATCTTCCTCTCATGTCTACAAAAACATTCCAATTGAAATTTTTACTTTTCTATCAGACTGCGATAACATTGTTCTTTCCATTGGTTTCAAAAAACTATTCTTCCGCGTCATTTGATATGGCTACTCTACTCCCCAAAAGGCAAGGACATATTTATTATATGTTACCTGTTTCTTTGTTCATACTTCAAAGTGTTATATTCCCTAGTTGATTGACTTACTGACCTTTCCAGTACCATGGTTAAGATGATGGGGGGAAAAGGGAAATAAGAGCTGTGAGGGATTGGGCTGCAGATAGAGATATTTTGGACTAAATTATAGTCATTCAGGGTCTGGTCAAGTATGGGACTACTTCAGGAAAAGTGTCCCACTTTATAGCAATTCTGGACCGGTCTAAATCACAGTTGTTTGGGGTTATATGAATGTCTTGCATGAGACAATGAGATGCTGCTATATTGCTGTTTTTCCACTGTTCCAGTGAGTGAACATGTTTTGCCATTTGTGTTACCTTCATTTAACAGGGACAGATAGAGACAGAAGAAGCAATTTAAGTGAGGAAACAATCATTATGACTCAGTGATTGTATGATAGTAAGAAATTTCAGTAAGAGCACAAAGGCACTGACTATTGAAGGAGCAGATGCAGACAGGGCAATGGTTCACACACAAATTGATGACTTGCTGGTAGCTCAGAAACCAGGAGCAGTGTTCCAGTGGCCATGTCAAAACTGTGTGTTGTAATTAATGAAGCCCTTTCCATCAGAGGACTGGATTCAAGAGCTTTAGCAGTTAGCGTGCAGAAGAATTATGTTTCTTTTTCCTAGTGATGCTGGAACAAATAGCCCTGATTTGTGCAGTGATTGGTGGAAATTAGAAAAGGCATATGGGATTTAAGGTTTGTTTCCTGTCATTTAGACCTCTAGCTTGTGGTTGAGCAGTGGAGTTAGGAGGTGAAGTAAAAATAAAATTAAAAAAANAGATGCTGCCATCGTAAATTTTCACCTTGGGAGCCAGGTATTGCCTTGATCTCCACAGCTTCCTGAGGTCCTTTTTACTCTCTGTCACCATCTTGCAGTTTATTAAAAAAAGCACATTTCTCTTCACATTGCTCTTCAACCATCTGCTTTTTCGGGCATTAAAGGGCTGACTTGACAAAGGATTTGGATGCTAGAAAATGCAAAGAGACCATCCCTCTGTGCCCAAATGCAGTGAGGGGGGGCATGGATTCATTTGACTGCGTACAACAGGAGGTAATGTGATCCCCTGAGAGGAGGGAAACTTGGTTTCCAATTAGCACTGTCTCTGATTTGGATAGGGGTTTAAAACAACCTTTGCAGATACTGAGCAAATCAGAAGTGTGCTTTGGTGGGACTTTCCCAGTATGGTCTGAAAAACTTGTCTCATTATAAATGATGTAAATGGTCATTAGTGGAGGGGCAAGATCCCGCTGTTCCCAGGGAAACGAGTTAACCAAAATGCTATAGCATTATTCTCCCTCCATGAATTTGAAGATGATGAAATGAGGAAGATGCTGGTTGTTGGAGTTGCAGGGAAACTGACAACTGGAGCCTGGCATCTTGTGGCTTTACTTCTTTGACTGTTTCCTCTGAACTTACCTGCAATTATACATAGTTTACAAGGAATGTTTCAAGCAGAACATAGAGGTAAGACATTTGTTTTCATGCAAGGCTTATCACTCTTGTTACTGTTCTTCCCATGTGTTTGATGTGAATTGTCAGAAAAATCAAGCAGCAAGAATTAACTGACTGAAACATTTTGCATAGGAGGATGTCAGAGGATGTGTCCTCTCATCACTGCAGTACACTCTGCTTAGCACAGTCTCTTCCTCCAATCACCAACAGGTTTAAGAAGTCCCTCCTTTGTGATTTTTTTATAAAAAGTGAAGATGCATGAGAGAAATCAAGACTGCATGAAATGCTGATTGGTTCAGACAGACTTAAACTAGCAAGGTGGATTCTTTCCTGACATCTACCTTAGCAATAACTTGGAACCCCCTTCAAACACTAAATGAGCAAAGAGCACTGGATTACAAAGACAAATGTATTTGTGAAAGACCAAGAGGGCACCAGAAACGCTATATGGTTATGCTTCTTGTTAAGTGATGTCTAACATCACTTGGATCAAACTTAGGGATAAGAAACTATACCTTTGGCTGAGGGCAACCCTTCCCCTGCGTTAGATCAAAGTAAGGCTTCTCTCCTGACCTTCCTGGCCTCTTCAGTCTCTGCTCATAGTACCTGTCCTTACTTCCTACTTTTCAGCTTCTCCCACTGATGCCTTTATGGTCTTCTGAAACAAAACAATTTAGCAGAACCCCAGCACTTTTCATCTCCTCTTCTGCCGTAATTTCTCCAGGATGCAATTTTGCAGGAGATATTGGCTTGCCAAGTGTTCAGGGATGACTACCACTGTCCTGTTTGTTTCTTTCTCTACCATGGTCAACTCTCAGGCTTACCATTTTCAATTTCGCTCTGCTATAAGGTATCTGTTTTGTTATTCTTTTCCCAATTATAGGTGTTTATTTTCAGTCTGAACCTCTTTAATATTTTCAATCTATATTGTACCTCCAAATCTTAATTAAGTACTTGTAATTGTTGTATTTCATACTTCAGAGCTGTACTTAAGATCGTTTCTATACTAAGGAACCCTATATTCTTTATTTTTCTTCTGTAAAACTGAGGAACTTTAAATGTCTCACCTTCTGGATTGTATTTGTTAGATTTCAGTAAGATCTCTGCATCATGAAAATGCACACACTTTGAAAATCAAATCACAAATTTTTGCTCTCCTGCTCCAGTGCATACCTCCCCTTTTATGGTTTCTCCCTTTACCCAGGAGTGACTCCCTTCATTATGATAATAAAGACTGATAGCACAGTATCTAAATTGCCTCAATAATGCTACTCATCCAGACAAAATAGGAGCTTACACTATATGCCAGTTCTACTCGTTTCTTATGCTCCTTATGTAGACAAATGGAAACACACAGAAATGCCAATATACATGCGCACGCACTCTGAATGGATCATGACACACTTTTGATTGCTTCATAAGTCAGGTGTGTAACCCTGTTGGCAGCTGGGTACATATGGCTATGAGAGCAAGCGCATGGTACCACATTCCCATTTAAGGCCTCAACTAAAATCTATTGTAGCCAAGAGACATGTTTGCACTGACTTCAAATGGGACTGACTAATCGGGCACCTAAAATTTTTCCATCTGCCATTTGCTGCCATTTTTAATCTTTGACCTTTGCATGGAATACAAATGTCTGCTACTTTGCTAGCATTCTTGATGGACTTAGAATACTTCTGAAAAATGGTAATATCAGAGATACAGCAATTAAAATATTTTTTTCTGGGTGGGTGAATATATTTGTCTTCATTAAATATTCATTTCAAAGTGTAACCCAGAGGGAGTTTGTAAATTAACCCAGATATGAGCATTTATAAAGCAAACACAAGCCTATTCTTTGAATAAAAATTACATTTCACTGAATTTATTTTCACTCTCAGGGAGAGAAAACACATTACTGAAAGGCCAAACAAAGTACTAGTCACAAGGGGATAGTTTGCCTTGGTAGAATCAAACAATACTCATCCTTGCTGTCCCATGCTGTGTGACTCCAGTGACATCCTACTTAATTTTTAGTTTAACAAATCTGGGTAATTTTTTTTCTGTGAGAAAGTCAATAGAACTATACACAATGTGATTCTTTGGCTATGGAAAATTTACCTTTAAGTAGTTTTTTTAATGCTCTACTCACTGTAAAACATCTGTTTCTATGTTATATCAAAATGCCCCAGAGTAGGTTTGGGGTTTTTTTCTGTGTTGTTAAAATGTGTTTTCTAAAGAGCTGTATTCAAGGAACTTCGATACCGTACCCATTACGCTTTCACATTTAACCATGTTTTCTTCTTGATCACAGCTGGGCTATTACATTCTTTGAAGCGAAATTCACTTCACAGCATTTCAACTCAGTGCCTTGCCCAAGAGCACATTTGCTGCACAGCTAACTTACACAACTTAGATATTTTTTAGGCTCAGTTGTGTATGAAAATAAGAACAACCCAAACCCAGTTGATCGAGGTTTTCTGTAGTTTGCGCCCTGAATTCTCTGATTAGGTGACTTGTCAGATTAAAATAATAACAGCTTACAAAACCCTTCACAGCTTGAGGTGTGTGAAAGACAGTCTTTACAGATACACATGAATTTAAGCTTGGAGATGGATAAATAAAGAAAATCTGGATTCCCAAGTGCTCCTTGACCCCTCTGCTATTCCTAGTGGTGGCCCCATGCCTATAGCTTGCTGTTTCTTTAGGCTCTTGTAATTACCTTACTGAATGCTTTTAGGTTGCCTTCAAAGCAATACTGAATGTGCTGATCTTTGGCTCCAAAAGACCTTTGTGTCTAGTAAGCCAAGAACACAACGTTTGTGTTGTATATTACACTACAAAGCAGGAGAAGCTGGTTCCTTCCCTGGAACTGAGGAACATCAACCATCTTGTGAAAACGGTGCCCTCCTGTGTGTTATAAAATGAAGAATTATTGTAACTCTTGTTCATTTGAGGCAGGCACAGTAACTACCACTGAAATATTTTCATATATTTAGTCCTGTCATATGCTAGAAAGCTGAAAAGAGGACAGCACTCTTATTCTATTTAGGTTTTAATTAAACATATTAAATACAATGTATCGTTGGATGGCTTTGGCAAAAAACTGTCCAATATCCTTATTTCATAAAGCAGTTAATCTTTTCTTAGTTGTTTCATCAACAGCCCAGAGGTTGTGTTCAACTGTGTAATGTGGCCTTTGAATAGAGATGTTCTGCTCCTATGCACTCCAAGAAGTAACTCTTTCCTAGCTAGGAGGAAGCACTTAAAGTAAACGTTTTCAGACTCCTTTTTGCTATAAATACTAAGCAACTGTAACCCACTGGTGTGTGTGCGTGTCACTGATGGATATACCTGTCAATACATGAGGTTGCCTGTGATCCCAAGGCTGTTGCCTTCATCTCCAGCTGTAAAAGAATGAGGGTTGCAAGAATGTGTGTCCCTGTGTGCGAAGGAGCACATCCCACTCACGCGCAGTGGGAAGCATTCATCTCCTGCTCAAAAGAAGCTGTTGGAGTTTCCCTGTGACCCCAAGACATCTGAAGCCTGGAGGAGCTCCGTTTCTGCAGGAGCTGATCCATGGGGAGCTGCAGCTGGGACTCACAGAGCTACAAGGACGAGATCCCTGCAGGTCCAGAGGGACAGGCTCAGAACTTATGCTGGCTTGTCTCACACTTCTTAGTCCAGCCCTGTGAGCTATTTTCTCACAGTGGCACAACTTTAGCAGGAAAATTACTGGATGCTTCTCATGGAGCTCAACTCAGAGCCTTTTGGCTAGAGAGATCTCCTAGTGTTGGAGAAAGCAGCCGGACTGGGAAGGCACTTGACTGCTATATAAGAGGGATTCCTTCGTTCTCCTCAGGTAATTGAAAAAAAAAAAAAAAAAGAAGAGTGAAAAAGTATTCATCACTACAGTTTAAAGGGACACTAGTCCATTTAGTGCATGTGAGAAAGAAAAAGCCCCAAGATTTCACCATAGTTTGTGAATCGAGAGAGAAGTACTCATACTGAGTAAATGAAATAACCATTTATAGTGTGTGCGTGGGTTTGGAGTCACATCCAGTGTCTTCTCCAAATGGTCCTTGCAGCCCAGCTATGCAAGTGGAGCAGTGCCTTCCCTCAACCCCCTGCAGCCAACATAAACCTCATTAACAGTTTCAGCCTTAGGTAATGAAAACTGTAAATCTGTAATACTCCCTTGCCCAGAAAGGAGCTGCACTGCCTGAACAAAATGAATCGGCTCACTGCACTGAGAAATAGTTTAATCCTCCTGCAGTGGGGAAGAGGGGGAATGAACAACTATCTTCAGGGAGCAGGGCTGGCTTGTAGCTCAGCAGTGAATAAAAATGGCTTTTAAAGGAATTTAATTTTCCAACTGTCGCAAGAAAAAAACCCCAGCATGTATTTAACAGCCTTTGTTCAGTATTGTTTCTTCTCTCGGTAAGAAAGCCGAGCTGTAGCCTACATACACAGTTTCACTGCAGCTCCTTGTTCTTGTAGACCTTCGTACCTTCTGACAGGCAAAAGCAGGTGTGCTATTTCTAACATATGCCGTGGTCACTGGCAGCGGAGGAGCTCAACGCCAGCACATCTTAGCAATTTGAGTTATCAGTAGTAACGACATGGGGTTAGAGTATCCAGTCCTTGTTGCGAGAAAGATTAATCTAACCTCACACACGCTAGAGACTACAGGTAATGGCAGAAAATAATTTGTGGAAAGTTTTTTCCCCCATTTCAAAGCTGGGGAAGGTGGAGTACTTACAGATTTACATAATAGATCAGTATGTAGATGATCTATTTTTGATCTATCTAAATGATAATTATCTGTTGTGCCCAGGTGGCAGAGGAAAATGAAATTCAGTAAATTCATAACTGATCCACATTTACTTGCCTGTTAAATGCACATTTCTGTATGAACTTGCGTATTCCGAAGAAAGCACTGGACAGATCTAATTTTAAGAGAATATTTGTGACTAAGATGGCAATTTTCTGAACCCAAGGAGTTTTCCCAGTTTGACTCTCTTTACCAATGCTGTTTGTGGTCATGAGGTTGAAGGAACCTTAATGACTTGCAAACCTTTCAAATAAACTTAACAATAAGCATGCTTAGGAGGTTGTGTAGCTCACTTTCAAAAATACATTAAACTTTTCAGTAGCACCCAGGAAATCTACAGGCTTCTCAGATTTGGTTCTGAAAAGCCAAATGGAAAATTGAAAAAGGCGATTCACTTTTTAAAGGTTATTTTTAAATTGAGTCATTGAATTATACAAATTGTAGAATGTAGAAAAGCCACTTGCATGAGAGACAGGCAACAGAAATTTGCAAGGGGAACAACCGTTTCATTTGATAACTTTCCATCAATGCACAGTGGGAAGAAAAAAATGCCATTAAGACCTCTGAAGCGAAGTGTATTTAAGTGTATTTAAACTGTGCTTAGGCTGAGTTATTCCTGGTGACTTAAATGTCAAACTAGCAACTCAAGTGTTTATTAGTGAGTCAAATATCAGTAATAATAATACTGACTATTTAATCTACTGACTATATAGTCTATTTAGTTTTATATATTCTGTCCTCCTAATACTTATTACTTAATGCAAAGTTATGATCTATTTAAAGGGATTATTTAAGAAAAATGCCTTTTGAATTGGGATATTTAAGAATTACAACAGCAACTGCCAAGTTGTTTCAGAGAAATAATATGAACTCGTATCAATGTAAATGACTTGGAAAAAAACCCTTGAAGAAGTTTTGTCTTGTCTTTAGCAGACACTACAGCAAACAATGATTTTTGTTGTTTTTTGTAATACCTGGACTTCCCATATCTCCAAACTGTAATAGTAACCCCCAAACCAATATTTATGGTGTTTATTTGGATATAGCTTACGGGGGTTTCTCATTTTATTGTTATTGTGATCTTTATCTTTTCTATCAGCTTCCCAAAACCCAAGAAGGGATGGTAGTTATGTTACTTAATGAGTAATTCCCTTTGATGTTCAGCTGATTCAGCCAGACTTGAGTCTCTTTTGCCAGTTGAGGCCAAGAACTTACTAGTGGTTTCAGTATCAACTCTGTTCTTGGCTTTAAGTTTCTAGATTCCCTCGGGCTACCTCACAGTCCCACTCTATATGAATGATCTTTTACATCCATATCCTCATTTCCTGAGCTAGAAAAAAAGCTAAAAAAGCTGTGGCATGTCCTCTGGAAACACCATGACCTTTGTCAGTTAGTAAAGATGTTTTGCCCCTGAAGCTGTAGCTGTGCAAGTTTGACAAAGCATAGCTTATAAAGAATGACTAGCTTGTGAAAAAAAACCCCACAACCCAATGGTGGGGATTCAGAACTTTAGAAGTAGCTGTATTCACCTGAAATCAATCTCTTCTTTAGTTCTGCTGCATCAGGGAAACCTTATAGATGGTTACTGGAGTTCAAAACATGAGCATAGGAAACACAGTCATGACTGGGGTTTGGTACGTGTTTTGCTGCTGTGGCATTCATCACCTCCCATCCCTTAGTCTGTCCTTGGCCAAAACCAAAATGAGGATGTCTACAAAGTCATTAAAGTACCGTGAGGCTAGTCAATAAGTTAAAAAACATAAATGTACAGACATAAATAGTTCAAATCTACAGGACTACAAAATACAGGAATTTCTTTGGACAAGATAAACACGTATTTCTGAATCACTCCTGTCTAAAATATTTATCTTTAGACATCTATCTTCAACCCTGTTTTTCTTTATCCATTGTTAGTTATACCTGCTGGGCAAGAAAAAAGGGACTATTTCATGTTTTCTTGGTACTACAGAACTGTTCTTCAGAGGATTCCACCTCATACTGTTTTTCACCATTTTCAGTGTCAGAAGTTATTTTACCATCTCTAGCAGCATCACTGGGATGTGTGTACATGATGACCTTACACCACAGCTCGTATTTCTTTTGTAACTGAAACAGACTCTTACTGTAAAGGAACTTGAAAACTTTGTGGCTTTTCCAGCTTGTTTATATGACAAAAAAAAAAAGAGTCCTTCCTAACAGTTAAGGAGCTTTTGGAATGCAAGGAAGTCTAGACTAAAGGTGAAGGACATTCATATATTCCGTAGGATGTGCAGTCTACTAATACAACATATGCACTAGCTTTTCTTAAATTTGTATATTTTCCCCATAATTTATGATCCCTCCACCCCCCCACCCCACCCCTTGCCCACAGGTTTAAACTCTATGGTGTTTCAAATTAGGGCATTATTGTAGATTCTGATCTGAACTCTGCTGGTTTTGTGTGACTTCAAAGAGAAAATAAATGGCAGAGAAAGAAAACCTCCGGTTTCCAAGAAGATGTGGTATGTCCAGAAAGGTATCCACTTAGAACCATTTCACTACCAGTGCAGATGATGGAGGTTAAATATTTTTATTTAGTAGTAGCAACTGTTAAAATGAGTGCAGCCTGCACAGACCAAACAGTAACAATGCTAATTGCTGGATATCTAAAAACCAGTGTTTTTTTTCAAAACTTCCTTGATGAGACAGCGATGTGACTATCAACCTGGTACCTTGTTCTCTGTACTTCTCAGTCTGGCCTCTCCTGATTCCCCTGATATCAGGTCTCTTTCTGAAAAAAAAAAAA
>VXBH01007185.1:857937-908521 GCA_013400035.1 Rynchops niger
AGAAAAAAAAAGAAAAAAAAAGAAAAAAAATTAAAAACAGTTGCATCCTCCAGCAAAGCCACGTAATCTGGCTGCAAGTGTGTAAAGAGAAAGTAGACCAAACAGAGCCACTCGTTAACCTCAAGTTGAATCTTCATCCTAACATTGGCTCAGTGTTCTTTCTTTTCTATTCTCAACTTCTGTTGAGATGCAGAGAATATGAAGGAAAATACTACATATCAGTGCTTCTGTGCTGTGGGACCCCAACCCCTGGTGACACTTATTCTGAATTTTTTAAACTGAAATGCTTAAGGGTTCTTTTTAGGACCTTCTTGTCTCAAGACTATATCCAGCTCTGACATTTAAGATTTTTTTTGTCACCTTTATACCAGGGCTTCATAAGTACTTTTGATCCTCATGGTACAGCTGCAGGCTCTGCTTTCCAGAGATGTGCTGTGAAAGCTTCAGGCCAAATAGTTCTGGGCAATCAGGTATATTGTCTTCCTACCCCAGCTATAGGGGCAAGATGCAGCTGATCCTGGAGTTCAAAATTGGGGTAGATAAGGGGTACTAGAGACCTGAGAAAACTAGTAAGGGAAGGAAATGAGAATAGTGTTACAAACACATCTATTAAGAAGAATAAGAAATAATAGTTCTGACATTGGTTGGATAGAAATGGGAAAAGTAGTCAGATTAGTAACAATACAGAGCACAAAGATGTAATTGATAAATATTTCTTGTCTCTGATGTATTAGAGAATATATTTGAAGGTACTTATTATTCTTCTCAGTTGCTGCTGGAACAGAAAACAGCTACTATTAAAACCAATTATTTTAAAAAGCAATCTGAAATAACTTGAATGCAAGAGTTTTTAAACAGTCAGCCAAGGAATTATCATTAATAAGCTTTGGTCTGTAAGGAAGTTTCAGAAGACAGGCAGAATAGTGATGTTGGATCAATATTGAAAAATGATATAGAGGAGGCTTGGGTAATTTCAGGCCTAAGTAATAGCTTAATAGCCTATATAAGTTAAATAATAAAGTAGATGATGCATGACTCAATTAGTGAAGAATTATAAGGTAAGAAATATAAGTAACAGCAATCGACATTGATCTCTGGGAAACAGGACTGATAACTGCAATGACATATAACAGTTTCCTTACAACATTTGACTTTGCTGTTTGACCTGGAAACTTAAAGGCAGAGCTTACCATTGTGAATAGGGGAGAGATTTGCAATGAAATAACTGACAGATTTTCCTGTGTCCAGAGGACTGCTACTGAGTAGGCCTGGTTGCTCGGGTGGTTTCCAGAAGTGTCTGTAGGGTTCCCACCTCCAGCAACATCAACAAATGCTTCCATGATTCTACTTCTGAAACCCTTGAGGAGCAAAGGGAGCTCATACTCATCTCCTTCACCCTTTAGAACATGCATTTATGCTAAAAGCAGTTTAGTGTGAAGATTAAGGACCATATTTTGGTTTTCAGAGTAGAAAGAGAGTAAAAATTACTCAGAACAAAGCCATTGGAAAAAAAAATAACCTACCAAAATAAGTAAATAAAATCGTAGATTTTTCAGTAATATCATTGATCAGCCACCGTAAATAGCAGAAGTTTTGCTCATAGTAATGCACATAATCAATTGTGCTGTCTAACCAACTCAGGAAAAGTAGACCAAATGCATATCTAACTTGCACGGGAGAAAGGAACAGCCGTGTCTCAACTGGCAACCCATAGGTAACCTCAGTTCTGTTACTGTCAGAAAATGCAACACTGTGAGCAAAAATAGGCGGGTGGAAACTTCCTCATTGGAGGTGGATTTTCTTTGACAGATTCACCAAAATAATGCTGAAACTTTTGTCTTCATTTGATGTGTAGTCATCGGTTTAGGTATTTAAACAATTTGACTGTTTCACTGTTTGCAACCATTCTATTAGAAAACGAATTCAATATACAGCGTATTTATTTCAGCTACTTCTCTAGATTCTTAGAGTTGTTCTGTGTGGATGTAACATTTTTAGTAGAGTCTATTTAAAATGTGTAAGAACTTAATTATAATACACAAAATGGTAAAAATTAGCTGGCCAAGACTTTTGCCAACTTGCCAGCTGATGCTGCCTAATGAGTATTAGAGTAGGTACAAATAACAAAAATTAATGGTTTCAGACCTAACACATAAAGAAGAGCCCAAATAAAATATTTCCTCAGATGCATTCATGTGCAGAAACGAGTTTGTCCTGTATTGCAAGGGCTGAATCTTGAATTTTTTTAATAGTTTATTCACAGTGAGGAAATAATAGAGAATGCTGAAGTAGGCAAAAGAGATTATGAGAGCTGTGAAAAGAAAATATGAAACCCAAGATGGAAGACTAGAGAAATCACATAATACAAAAGCTAAGCCACAGTCTGGGGGCTTTTCTGAACTTGGCAAATGTTTGGCTAAGAAAATCAACTCAGAGAAGGGTATAATTAATTTGAAAATCCGTAAATATATCTGCTAGCTGTCCTCCTCAAGTTCTTGGAGAAACAATGGTAGTTGTTAGAAATTTTGCCCTAATATTATACAATGTATCAAAACATTTTTTTTTTTTTTGAGTGCCATTAAAAGTGACTTGAAAGCTACCTGCCTCTTGCTGCTTCTTTGCTTGGACAGGTTATGTGACAGTTGTATCATTAAGCATCACTTCTGTACACTTTTCAAGCTGCAGACTAGATTTATGCAACTAGGTCACTTACACACTTGAATATCAGCCAGCCCGCAGAAAGCTGCTGACTTGTTTCACGGAGACCTTTAGCAGGCAGTCTGGCTAAAAGAACATATCATTAAAATACTGCATTGCAGGTGGTGCAACTGGACCAAAAATTAATTTGTAAACCCACCAGAGCCATTCAGTGGTTTGTTTTCTAAGTCATTGATCATAATGTACCATAAAGCTAGGACTGAAAGTTTTTCCGTCCACAACTGGGCCTTGTTCTCTGAGGTGCCCATGGCTTTCTCTCTCGGCTGCCTTGACTCATGTCCATCTGTTTGTACTGCAGGATTGGAGTACCAGCTCCTCATTCCTTCTCATGCTCCACAACATCGGCAGACACTAATCAGCCAAGGCAGCATAGCTCAGGAGTGAGGCAAAGAAAACATGACATTTGTTAATTCTGGCATAAGTTTTTCTGATAAATGGAATTACAAATGGGATAGATATGAAAAAGCTGGTTTTATTAAATAATTCTGCTTATTTGCTCTGGAAGAATTAACTGCATGCAGTACTGAGCTCTAGAGACTGTCTGACTGTAATGGATGAAATATCAGCTGCAAGGTTTGCAGTTGCTTGTTGGGCAGCCAACATTGGAATTGTTGGTCAACAATTATGTTGGAATTAACATCTATCAAATGATGTTAATTGTCTAACTAGGGGACTTATCTGAGGTCTACAGGTACAAAGAAAACAGAAGAAAAATGCCACAGATATAAGCTAATCACTTTATGATTGTTTTAATTTATTTTTTTCTTCCAATACAGTTCATAGCAGCTCTGATTCCTACCACTTGACCAGACTTTGCCCTGGTGTTTTTTCTTTCTTCACATAAATGTCTTACTGTTCTCTTAAATGCAGCAACAATTCCTCTAGGTTGTCTCCTGTCAATGCAGACAATGCGATGACCCTGTCATCTATCTGCTCTTTAAGGAGTGGTGGATTAATCCTGGATAAGAAAGGTCAATCTTCCAATGTGTAGGCTGGGTGGACCAGTGATTGGTACCTGAAACAAAAAACTAAATGGGCAAAACGCCCACCGGGTTTGGCCTGATATGTCTTGTCTAACCTGAAAGGCAACATCACTTACTGACTTCTACATTCTATAAAAACAAGATAATTTGAAAAGAAAATATTTTAAAAGTAGCAAAAATATTTCTGGCAATTTTATAATAGAGTTTTGTGAATTTCTCCTGTTTTCTCACCTTTTTTCTTAACTTGTTAAAACTTCAACCTAATTTATGAATAAACTTTTTTCCTCCGAAGAATGTATTCATTACTTAGGGAGAAAAGATTTTCCCAGTTTTCCTTTGGAAATAAATACAATAGGCATAAGAGTCTGCTTGTAAGATTAAAACTGGACCACCAAACAGCCTTCCAATCATGCTGTAATCACTAAGGCAGCCACTATATCTCTGATCATCTAAGCTAAGTGGGATCTGGATAGTTCTTTGACAAGGAATCTATGGAATTTAGAGAAATAATCAAACAATCTATACATTCAGATAAGATTTCTAGGCAGGAAAGAATAATTTCTGGACTGTGAGGGCTGTTGGCTGAGTGATATTGTGTAGCCTCAAGAGTTAAAGTTATATTTTGAAATTAAGCTTTGCAGTGTTGGCTCATGGTTTCTGAGAAGTGACTTTTTTCTGCTGCCTGTGCCTGGAGGGGCCCTGCTGCGCTCGCTCACTGCGAAGAAGAAATGCTGCCAGAGCACAACCACTTCCTCATCACTTTTTAATTTGGCCCTTTAGCCCAAACCTGTAAGCCAAAGTCTGAGCTTTAGACTTCCTAAATCAACAAATGAGCATTGCTGGCTTCCAAAAGACAAACATCTGACCTGCTGAAGTCCAGTTTTTAATGCCTGCTATGATGGTGGGGGAACCTCAGCTCTCAAGGATGTCAGCGAGGACATCATTAGGAGGTCCCCAAAGGGGCTAATGATTGGAAAAAAGGAGTGAGTAACATCAAGGACAGCTGTTTGGCTTTCTGTATGCAGACAGCTTAAACTATCCACATAGCGCCTTGAAATGGCTTCACTGTCACTTAAATTTTGGGTCTAGAGTTTGAGCTTTGGCCCTCTGGGAACGATGCTCCCATAATCAAAACTAAGGGGCCTGGCACCACCCTGTGCAGATGTAAAAACATTCCAAACCATCTAGGATGTCAGTCCTGAGCAGAAGCGCTCACTCCGTGTTCCTAGGAAAGGCATGAAAGAGACGTGGCTGTTTATCAGGTGATGACAGGGAGCAAGCTACAGAAATTGCTCCTGATGTCATCCCTCTCCCTCCTTGCTCTTCTGGAGCCTAAAGCTAGGCAAAGGCTGCAAATGCTTTGGAGAACTCAGTCTCATGCTGAGTGAAGCCATGGTCTGTAGTAAGGTTGTAGGTTGTACTTTTTTTTTTTTTTCCCCAGATATTTTATTTCTTTTGCTTTTAAAAGACCAGCAGGAAGAATCTTCAGCAACTTATTATGGAGGTAGAAGCAGGAGACAAAGCAAGTTAGCACTGCAGTATCATTTGGCTGTAGCAACACGCAGTTTAAGCTGACCGAAGAAGGTGCTGGTTTTGTTTTGTCCTTCCTACTCTAGCCTAGACTTGATTTCCCCCATCCAGCTCTGGGTTTCAGCCCATCCCGGTATGAGCTAGACTGAGAAGATGTAGGAGCTGAAAAATTAAAGCAGAAAAACCCAACCAACCAACCAACTAAACCAAACAAAAAAGAATAGCTTTCTGCTAGTTGTGCAGGTCATCATCAGGAGTGGGTAACTGCCAGTGCCAGCACGAGGGAGATGGGCTGCTCAAAGGGAGCAGCGTCACTGATTCAGGCTGCCTCGTGCTGGCATGCAATTGCCGTCTTAAGGCTGGAAACGAGACCGGTCTGCAGGACTTCATGCAGGACTTCCAGCTAGAGAAAGATTTTGCAGACTTGCCTGGAGGCAGCCGCCTGGGCAGACAAAGTGAAATAGAGATAGTGGCTATTAGAGGAAAACAAGGTGTCATGGCAAGTTCCAGGCTCAGAGCTTCCTAGTTACTAGCTCCTTAGTCCTACTGCTATGAAGCTCCTTGTAGCCTCCAGGAAAGTCATGGCAGCATTTTAACAGAGATTTTCAAATAAATAAAGTAGCAACAGAACTACAATTGACATTTCCACGCTGAGGTGCCATGAGCTCTAGTCTCCCATTAGTGAAAAATTCAACTGAAGCAATTTTTTTTTTTTAATAGGCTAAAAAGATTCTTTTCATTTCCATTTTACAGCTATTCATGATCAATTTATGCTCATCTTTTTCTTCAATCATTATCCTTAAGCTTAAATAACTTTCTTGCCTGGTCTTTACTTCATTGATATATTAATAAAGAGATAACATTTTACCCCTCGCAGCTATGGTTTTACAAGGTTAAACAAACTCTGCTGATTTCTCTCAGAAATTAGCTGCCGGTTACTCTGATCATGTTAATATCTTTTTCTTGCCTTATACTTATTTCAGTTCATCTTTCTTCAACATCAGTGTCCAGGATTACATATAGTGTAAGAAATGAAGTTTTACCAGTGCCTTGTAAAATGGCATTAATAAGGCCCTGTCTCTATGGAAAATACTTTGCCTGATATATTTTAGAATTACAATTGTCTTTTTCATGTCTGCATCACCTTGATAGCTCACAGTCATCTCATGATTGACTGATACACCTACCTCTTTCTCATTCATTGTCACTCACAGACAGGAAGCCCATAGTCTGTGGCAAAAAAATCCTTGTTTCTCTTCCCTATGGATATGACCATGACATTTTTAATATTATGCTCGTTTTCAAGGTCATATAATTCTTCTGTACACAACTCCACTCCTTCACCATGTTGACTATGCTTCCCATCTTGTGTCCTTTGCAAATTACACTTTTTTTTTAGGTGAAGAAAATCCTATATTTTTAAAAAAATACAATTTTACACAAGCAAGGTCTATGCCTCTGAATGAAGAAATATCTCAAAAGCTGCACTAACCTGAAATATAAAATTGGGTGTGTCTGTGTGCTAGGTTTACTTATAAAGGCTTAGTTCTACTGTTCCGCTATCTAGATCTCAAAAATGTAATGTTTCAACTGTTTGTAATTCATCAAAAAGGGTGACATGAAAAGCTATGGGAAGGATGACTTTAACAGAAGCCTACTGTTAATTACAGTTTCTCACTTACAATAATGAACCTTATCTCTTTTAAGATTACTTAAATCTCAGTTGTGAATGACAACATCAGATTATCAAAGGCATCAGCCTCAACTATTTCTATTCTCTCTGATGGAAAAAAAGAAATCTTTAAATCAAGTTAACATACCTAATTATTTCTAATGAGAATTAGGGACTAGGTAATTCCATGATAGATAATTGAGTGGTTTAGTTTTTTGACTAGATTGAGGTTGTAGGAGGGTAACCCTGCAATGCTAATATTTGTACTTCATGTAGCTCAGTTCAGCATTTTAAGTAATTAGTACTTTTTGATAATAATATACCATTTTTAGCTCTGTGATAAAATATTTTCTACAATTTACATTGAAATATGTAGTGAAAAAAAGAAAGAGACTTCTTATGCTGCATCCATATCAACAGGTTTCTAAGAAGAAGTCATTTTAGACCACTTTTATGTTGATGACAAAGCCTTTGGTGGGGTTTCTGACTGTCCTCAGAAAGTGCTCTAGCTCTTTGAGAGATCAGGTTTTATTTTCTTTGTTTCTCCTTCCTTGGGTTACTTAACTCACAGGTATTTTCCCTGAGTGGAAAAGAGGGTTTTACCAAGTGCCCTGTTGCACCCCACCCCTGGAACTGAGCAAGGACTGGATGCTGAACAGATGCGTTTCTGCTGGGGTAGGAGCGCTGCAAGAGGCAATGATACTGCCCCAGCTTTCTGTATCTGGTGCGTGCTCATCCCTGCCATCAGACTGCGGGGCTCTTGCAGACCCATCAGGAAACTGGATTGGAATCAGCTGTGCCAAACCCTTCACCACCTGTCACCTAATCCTCACCCTGATTGCTTGCTGCCAGGCCTGGACTTGCTCATTTGTCTCCATTAGGTACATATATTGATTGGGTTTGCCTCTTTCTGTAGAGAAAAATGTTTTGTAGGTTGTTGGTAAGGTCTTTGTTTCTTGTGATGAGTGGCTTGTTAATGATACATGAGCTGGTGAGGAGATGTTTGATGGAGATGGGATGAGACTCAATTTATTTGAGGAAGGAAAAAGCTCTTCCTACGTGGTAGTGAGAGAGGAACAGTCATTTGGATTAAAATTAACCTGTCATCATCTTTAGAGGAAGGGGGAATGGGCTGTTCAGGCTGGCTGTACTCTGCTGGGAAGAGGTATACAGACAGTCAAGTCTTCTTTCTCCTGTCTCTTACGTAATAAAAATCCTCTATGTAAGGACCAATTCAGCTACAAATCATTTGTGCCCTAGTAACTGTTACTGAACTCTTTAAAGCAAGGTCGTTACTCCTTTTACATAGGCAGATCTGTATTCCCAATGATTGCTGTTGCGAGGAGGGAGGGATTGGAACTGATCCTTAATACTTCTTGCTCTGTTTTCCTGGATGCAAGGAGTTTGCTTACCTACCAGACTAACGCGTTTATTTGTTTTTTAAAGCTAAGTGGGAAAGTAAGATTGTGACAAAATACAACAATAAAAATAACGCTGAGGAAGAAGATGCCACAATACTTGCAGTGCAAGTAGATATAAAAAAACCCTCCTAAACAATAATTGTGACACATGCGGCAAAAACACTTTCTAAGTCTGGGGACTCCACTTTCTCCTCTAGGACTTCTAGAGTTACAATGATTCTTTTTGACTTCTTGCTGTTGTGTTTTTAACAGCAACCTCCGCTTTCATGGAGGTAATTATACGTGATAGAGCAAGTGAACAGAGTAACACACTTGTTCTCTACCTTTTTGGCAAAGATACACTGCTCCTAAAACAAGTTTATGCTGTAACTGCATGTGCAAAAGTGGCAAATACCAGGCGTAGCAATTTTGGTGAGTAGGCAGTAGTGTAATAACAAAACTGGCAGCCTATGGCAGTCTTGCGGCCACCGCAACTTCCTTGTCAAAGACTGCAGTATAAGGGATAAGTTTACGTACTTTGTCAAAGGGCTACAGAGGTATTTACCGGTAGCACAAAAATACATGAGGTTTGGCATCACAAGATGTATTCTCTGATCGTTGCAGCCTCTCCCTGTCTCTTCGTAGCCTCTGCTAAGGCTACGTCCTGTTTTCCTTACATTTCCCATCCTGGTCTTTTCTCCTTAGTTTTTTTTTTGTCCCAATCTTTTTTCCCAATCCCTCTTCGTTCCCCCATATGGAAAATCTGTCTAAATACTGTACTTTCGTACTCTTCCTTCATATCCAAAGAGGCAGTCACCATTGTAGCTATCTTAATTTCTTGTGTAAGTAATCTTTCCTTTTTCCTAGACTTGTAGTTCATCTTTCGCTGGGTTCACCAGTTGTACAGAAGACCAAACTAGACGATTTAATTGTCTCTCATGGCTTGAAATCTGTGCATGAACCTCATTCTCACCACTGGCTTGTCAATAAAATGTCACACTTGGTTAATAATTGCTTGCTTCACAAGGCATAAAGACAGAACTCCTTTTCTTTCATGAGAAAGAAGGCACTTCCTATAAAGCAGAGCCCCCATGGGTGGGATTTGGATGACTACTGCTACTGAGATTAACTGGCCAATGTTCCTGGAAGGTCATTGTTGGTACCTTCGTTTTCAGTCCAGCGTTCTCATATGAGATAAGGTTGAGTAACCTGTAGTGCAGCATGCAAACACTCCTTTCAATTCGTCCTTGAATTAGCAGGTTTTGTGTACAGCAATGAACTTTGCAAGAAGGGCCTGAGCTCTTGTATATGTTTAATGATGTTCTGACATCTGTCAGTTGCTTAATTTCCAAAGGGGGCACCCCTTAACTTCAGGAGTGCTCCCCCCAGCTCTCAGAATTGTAATCATCACTCTGCACGCTGTATTCCAAACAAAGGCCTTCTGCTGTCTCGCTCTGATGTCTAATGGGAATGATTGCTTTCCTACCAAAGCAGAAGCATTGCTAAGCAGCACCAAAGCAGCAATTATGGAAATAAAGGCAGACATTTCCCTGCTGGTGCTGTGAGAAGGTAGCAATGGGTCCTTAAGGAACAGGGCTCGACCCTGTGCAGGTCAGGCACAGGTCGGTCGTTCTGTATTTGTTGAAACCTTCCTGGAGAATTTACATTTTTTCTAGTCTCCCACCCAATCATTTTCTAATCTGAATTTCCCTGATTTTGCATATCCTTAATTTCTGGCACCCGCAGGTGAGACAGTGTGGACTTTGCCATGTTTACATCAGAGATGTTGTCTGTTGTGACAGTGGGACAGACAGACCCGAAAGGGAGTGGAAGGGGCTTTCAAAATAGCTGAGGCTCAACTGAAGTCTTGTGCCGTGGCCAGACACTGCCTTAACTGAAGTATTAGAGGAGAAGAAGTAAAAGAATTTTGGAAAACAGACTAATGAGTATGGGGACTGCTCTAAGGTCATACAGGTCATACAGATTTTCAACTGAAACGGGCAGCGTGTAACCTGGCCCAAGGTTCGGCCAGTTCAATCTCTGTGGCCGGAGGCCTGATCTGGTGCAGCTGTACCATGTGATTTTCAGCTCACTTTTACTGAGAAAGTTGTCAAGGTGTGATGAAGTTTGCGAGCTGTGGATACACACGCTGGTCTCTGTTTGTCATGTTTATTAAAGTGGAAGTGCTGAGACAGTAAAAATTAACGGCTTAAGGATCCAAAAGGAAAAATACCCCATGAGAAGATATAAAACCCTAAGGGAGATGCAGAGACCCAGAAGATGCAAATTCAGTGGAATGTAAATGAGCGACACAAGGTGCAACAGAGGGTGACCTTCCTCCCTGCATGGGTGCCTGGTCAGCAACGATTCATTAGCGGCTTCATCAGGGTGGGAAGTCTAGTCATGCTTAGCCTCATAACACCTCACCCCAAGCTGTTTTTTCCGGTTATTAAATATCAAATAACTGCTTTTCACTCCAAAATTGCATTTATTTTTCCTGTGTAATCTCTTCATATTGGAAAAAAGATGCTCCTTCTCCCGCAAATGTGATCAAGTGATGGCTGTTAAGCAACAGGGTTTTTAGCAGAAGGTGGACTAAAAAATAATGTAAATAATTTCCGTAGACTGCCAGATTATGAATCCTGCATATTGTATTTTTATTTTTTGTTAGAAATTTTGGGGCATGAGGACACAAATCTGATTCAGCCTGAAGTCAGGACACCGTCCTGCCTCTGGTGCAGCTCAGAATTTAGGCGATGCTTTGCTGTTCACAGCACATGGGTGAGCCTGGCATCCACAGACAAAGGTACTTCATCCGCATGTCAGAGGGGATTTAGCCTAGTCTAATGGTCCAGCTGGAGCAGGGTGTGATGCGCCTGGTAATAGAGGCCTGTCTTTGTTCTGACACTGATAACCACTGTATCCCTGCCTAATCCTAAGAAACATACCCTACTGCCTCTATTTTTTTTCCCCCTGAAAGCTCTCTCTTCTAATCACGTTTCTTTTTTTTCCAATTTTGGGAGGTGGGGAGTAAAGGGGGAGGATCATGATGACAAGCTTTTTGAGAGTTTTGTAAATACATGGCGACTCTGGCATCAGAGGTATGCTCTGCTATTTAAAAAAGAATGTACAACAGCGAGGACAGATTTGAAAGCTGTAATTTTCCTGGATGTAGAAGTAAATGACTGTATCCATGATGCATAACTTCTATTAGGAAGCTGATGTTTCAACCGTAAAAAGGTAATAAAGTGTTGTGCTAGCAGAAGGATATGCCATGTCACATCTAAGCAATTCACATACTATCACAGTTACGCTAGTGATACATCATTTCTGTACTCCATTTATATGCATGTTAGCACACTTATGAGTATGTAGGCCTATGTGCTTGAATGCGGTGGTAGTTTTCTTCCTTCAGGCTTTGGTCATTTCAAAGTGGAGTATGAAGAGTAAGAAATGTAAGTTTGTTCTTCCTTGTCTGCAAGAAAGGATAAAACAGAGGTGCAGAGTTGTAAACAAGAGTACAGCATTCATGGGAAGGTTATCTTCATAGAGGCTCTGTCAGTAGGATGGTCAAAGGAAGACGACTGCTTGGTCAAGCTGATCAGAAAATGTTCTAATCATCACGGGGAATATTTGAAGCACACAGGCCATAGCGTACTTCATGTGAAAGAAAACTGCTGCATACGTATTGCATTTAATCACAAGTAGTACTTGTCCACTGGACTCAAGGTTTGAAGGCCATAATAGGTGTGTTTTAATTTATGTATGGAAAGGGCAAATAAGAGTTTAATTTGTTCCCTAAACAAGCAAAACTGTGCTGCATCATATTAAGTGTTGACACTTCCACAACGTAATCTTCTTAAAGAAAATTTCCTACAATGCTGCTTGACTCAAAATCTAAGTAGCTTGCTGGGGCAGACAATGCTCTACAAAATATTACATCAGAAGAGGTGGTAATGTGCTAAGCAGAATTGCAGGTTGGATGTGGAGGATAGACGAAAACTGAAGAAGGAAAGATTTCTGACAGCAGTTTAGCCCAGGCCATAATTTGGAGCAAAATGGTGCTTGGGAAAGTTGCTCACTTTAGCCAAGGACTTATCGTATGTTACCAGGCAAGTCCCTTCATCTCTCTAAGGTGGATTGATGACACCTGATTTTGAATTGCTTCCGACCCTTAACATCCCAGGCTTCCTGTATGGTCTATGAAGAGAGAATGGGACCACTGAAGGGCATCTCGGTAGATGCTCCATGGAGCTATGGCTGTTAGATTTGTAACGCTGCAGTTCTTAACGTGCAACTGGATGGGCTGAATCTTTCTGTCTGTCACTTCCCTGTCTATCAGTTCAGATATTTTAGTTCTATATTTTTATTCTCTGTCCCATTTCTTTAGCTCACTGTAGATGTTAGGGCTGTTACCTTGCACCTCTTCCAGTCTTAAAGCAATAGGATGTTGAAATGCACTGAAGCTGCATTGTTAATGCAAATACCTGTGCACTATAAATAAACACCTAAATACTAGCTAAAAGACAAAAATCTCAGCTTTTTGCTAATCGTAGTCATATTTTTACCACTGTCTGTTGAGTATTCTATTAGGTGGAAAAGTGACAATACCGTTCAGTGCAACCTTGTTACTTAAACTGAAATAAAGAAGTGAAAACTCTTGCAACTCCAAGCAGCTTTTTCTATCAATTAATTAACTCTCAGCAAGTCATATCTGCTAAGGAGATATTAATAGTAGCGATCAAAGAGAGAAATCACAAATGTCAAAATTTCCAGCTGAAGGCATAATTACCCTAAAAAGCTTTTTATGTAACTTTTTGCTGCATCTGCTGGAATTTATGAATCACAAAAGAGAAACTAATCATCCCAAGAAAGAAATGAAAATGCATAGGTCTTCTTATATTTTATGCAAACAGAAGATTTGTTACGTTTGGCTTACACATAGATTTTTTTTTTTTTAAGTAGTTTTGTAAAATTGGTGTAACTAAAGCAAGGCCACATTTATAGTATTCAGGGGACAAACATACAGCATCCCAGAAAGAAGTGATGACCAACTATTGGCTTGCCCATAAGTTGCCATGGAAACAAGATCACCTTCCTTCAAAATGGATGGTGTTGAATATTCAATATCTATGTGATATCTTCGCTATTTCAAGTGATAGACTTAGAAGGTCAGAAGAGACCTTTAGTTCATCTTATCTGGGCCCAGACTTTCTCCTAACCTTATTCAACCATTAACTCGTGTTTTTCTGAACTGTATCATCCAGAAAGGAATCTTGTATTGATCTGAAGGCAGAAAGTGAAGCTAGTGTTAAAAATGCGTGCCTAATATCTCATCTGAATTTGAGTCTGGCTTCAGTTTAGCCAGTGGTTCTTGTTATGCGTTTGTCTCCTAGATTAGATATCCCCTAGTGCCTGTGGAAATTCCCTATCTACTGCGGTCAAGGAACCTTCCAAACTTCTCTCTTTCTTAAACCTTATCGCCTGCAGTAAGATGTTTATTTAGGCTTTAAATCACTTCTGTGGATTGCTTCTGATACTGAAGAAAAGTATGTTATATGTGGTGATTAAGAAGTTAATATCTTCCCTATCAGTTTTTGTGTGTGGAAACCAAAAGAGGGGGAAAACCCGTCATCACTGGGCTTGTTGCATGTTGCACTGTTTTCCTACAGAAGAACAGTTACTGATTATATGACAAATGCAGTAAGAAATATTGATGTGGGATTTGGGGCCATTTCAGATGTATATGCTTTGAGAGGAGCTGTAATTACGATTTTCCTTTGAAGCTGCTCCTTGAGGCCCCATCACTCCAGCTCCTGGCTTGCCGTCCAACACCCTGCTCAGTCTCATCATGCTTCTCTTCTTTCACCCCCACACATCGTGTGTCTCAGAAATGCAAGAACAGTAACTCTGACAGTGCCCTGTAGAGGAGCACTGTGGGGCAGCCATCGCAGTGTCCATATCTACATGTTAGCTTAAAGTATCAGGGGTTTATGGCTACAAGTGAGGGTACACCATGCGAGTAGATTTGTGAAAAAAATTTGCCTCTGTGTGTGCTCTTGCAGCTTCAGAAGCTTAGTGTTACGGTGCGCGTTAGACCCAAGTGTCTGATATGTCTAAAGTTAATACAGTAAGTGAGTGTATTTCTGGGAGATTTAGCCACATTAGAAGGTCTCACACATCCCAAGGATTTCAATATTTTAAGCCAAATGGCTGCAGGTTGGAGATTTCTTTCTTTTTAGAAAACAAGAAGCGTTATAAAATATTTGAAGCTAGTAAAATGTTTTCAGCTTTACAATATGACAAAAATGTGAAGAGAAAATTGCCTGGGATCTGCCTCCCATTTTTTATTTTTTTTTTTTTAATTTCCATACAATTAAAAGTGCATTGTTCATAGAGTTTTTATTATTGCTTTCAGTTCTATCGGATTTAATACCATAGCCTCATTTTTCCTTATCGGCTCGTAGAGACCAAACCGGACTGGATTGCAGCCAACCACGCGTTGATATTTTTTATGTGATTTTTATGCCTTCAAATGCAATCATATATTTTAACTGAACTGCAATTACCTAAATTAATCAGAACAAACAATATATAAAAGAAAACAACCCTCAATAAATAATAGGAAAATGATCACGCTAACACAGAGAAACTGTTCTGAAAATTGTATTTACCAGCTTCATTTGCTCTGTTCAATGGCAGCTCAAATGGCATCTAAGAAAGCTCTAGATTATGTAGATTATGTCCCAGCTCTGTCTTCCACACTTGTTTACTGCTTAACAAGGATAGCTGGAAAATTAGCAATGGGATGCTTCGGAAGACTGTCCACCTCTTTATCTTGCTGAGCATGGGGAAATGCTAGCAGCATCTTTTTCACCAGGAAAGCTGAAGCTTATCCACAGGAGTCCACTCACACACTTATCATGTACCTACAGAGACGAAATATTTTCATTAGCTTGGGAAAAAAGACCAAATTAATACATAACTGTAACCGCTTCTGTCTTGAGAACTCATATTTGCTTTCACACAGCTTTTCTTGCTGCATTAGCGGAAAAAATAATGTAGCATGTAGCCCCCTTTTTCAAATGCGAGTTTTCCAGCGACTACAAGGGCTATGAGAATATTAGCATACTAGCTAATTAAGATTGTTTTGCATTCTCGATATTTAGCTATTCATAAGGGAGCTATACAGGGAATTTGAAAAATCAGGTATTTTAAAGGAGATTAGGCCTTAAGAACATCAGAAATTAAAAGCTTTAATTCTTTTTGCAAACATGCGTATTTCCAGAATATTGTGAGAAGCCGTTGTCCACAAGAGGTATGGATAACCGCATATCCTCCCGAGGTTGTGCTGGCATTTGCTGCCTAACTGAAGAAGTTAAAAGCTGTAACTCTACATCACTTAATGAACAGCACTGATGGAGCTCAGAAGGGAATTTGAATTCCAGCTGGATGTAATTATCATTATTATTATTATCAGTTTATGTTCACATGCCTTCTCACGCAAGGATCTCGCTGTTTAGCTTGACATTTTCTTCAGTCCCATTATAAAGTAAATACCAAAGCAAACCAAACAGTCATGCACTAATTTGGGGAACGAGGAATTTCCCAGTATTTGTCATTGGAAACAAAGCTTGCAAAATACGAAAAAGAAAAGAAAAATGTAGGTATGACAGGGGACTCCATCCCACCCCAGCATGAAAACCAAAGCATGTTATACCATTAGGCTTAGCTGCTGCCTCTGTGAAGTTATCCTGTTTAAACTTGCCCTCACCCTAAAATGCAGTGGTGTTCAAACAAAGCAGTCCTCCGTGAGGCCAGAAGCACCTTAGCGACTGCTATATCTCTGTCTATGTAAATAACTGCCATTTTTTCTTCAGTAAACCCAAATTGCTCTCCTTGTTCCAGGCTCTTTGGTGCACTATACACACTCATTTTCTGCCTCGCAAGTGTAAAAACCTCTGAGCCAGCAGCGGTATGATTGTTCTGTTAATTATGTAAAATCAGTGCTACTGTCAATCCACCATAAAAATGTAGACCCCTGCATGTTCCATAGTAGAGTAATTTAAGGGGCTGGAAAGCATTTGGTGTATACATAGTGTAAATACATGTATCACATAAAGTAGCTATATAAGCATGTATATATAAGGGTATGTAAAACACATACTCACATATAAACAATTTCTGTTTATCTGGAACTAATGTGACAAAAAGTGCAGCAAATCATACCCTGTAGATTCAAATTTCATTAATTTTGTTGTACTCCATGGTATCTCAAATAACCATGGATTCAGAGGCAGTTAATTCTTCCACTTGCAGTGTTGCCAAGGTGAGACATCACTCGGAGACACCTCGTTGCCTAATAAAGTTCACTGCTCTTAACTATGAGCATGGACTAGTCTGGACAATCTGTAAAACGAGTATTTCCTCTGCAGTTGCCCTACAATATGAGGGACTTCTTCAGGAAATCACGGAAGGGAATAATTTTCCTAACATTTTCAAACGAAGAGTAACTAAAACACCAATGTTTACCATGTCTGAAATCAAAGTAAAAAGCTGAAATCTCACAAATAATTTTCAACCAGAAATCCAAAGGAAAAAGAAATTGGTCTCATGAAAACATCGGATTTTAATGTTTAAAAAACTCTGAACCGTGTGCTTAGATTTAATTGTATTTTTAAATATTGCTTTCAAGAAGGGGCTAATTTAGAAAACTTGAAATAGCGAATTTCCAAAATATTAAAATTTGTTGAAGCTGATTGTAGTCTAAAAGAAGTTTCAGCTTCAAAAACTAATCGGTTGGTAGGGGAAAAAATATCTTTTTTTTTTTTTCCTTTCAAGTTATTATTTTGAAAAAAAAACCCCAACTTCCTGAAAAAAGAAGATCCCAGTTCACAGACTGGGTCGGGTCTGGTATCTGAATTCACCACCAACATGCAACTGGGAGTCCCTGCCTCAAACCCACTCCTGCATTATTGACGTGGATGACTCTCGTTTTGTTTTGACTTTTTTAGCAGGTATGAGGAAGAAGTCCTGTTGGCAGTACCAATACCTTTGGGAGAGAAAGGTAAGTTCTCTCCCTTGAGGTGAAACATGAAACAGAGGTAAGTTGAGATCAGATCCACGTTTTCCAGCTCTTCCGTTGAATGTCTTATCACAAATGATGGGAGAGTGGAAGGAAGAGGGTCTCTGCTGATGCTGTGCGCAGGGCAGAAAGGGAGGTAAAGATGGTGGGGTTCACAGGGAGAAAGTGCCTGGCCTTTGTGGCAGATTGTCATCTCAGAGGAAAGAAAAAGCAATCATCTCTTCTATCTGACCCTCCAAAGTCTGGTCCTCCTCCCTCCTAGCCGGTGGAGTATTCAGTGAACAGTGCACTCTCCAGCCTGTGTGCTTCCCTCCCAGCCCTGTGAATACCTCCTGCGTTTAAGCTGTTCTCTGCTGACTGTCATAGCAAATAATTATAACAATTTATAACGTGTTTCTCTAGCCCTTGAGCTGTGACTGCTTATTTCCTCTTATGCATCTATGATATAACTCAGTGGTTATCAAAAAATGCCTTTGCCAGGCTGTGTGCGCTGCGCAGGGCGGTCCTCCCGTGTAAGACTCGCTCATCACCACTTTATTGCTCACATCCCAAAGCTAAATGAAGAGGAATCTTCTAATTCCCAGAGTGGTGAATTTCCATCATAACTCTGATACCCTAATGTTACACTTCACCTAGCAGCCAGCACTTAGCAGAGCATCTGGGGGACAGGGAAGGGAGAGGTGGGGAAAGCAGACATGAAGGATTTCAAATTCTGTGACACCACTCTAAGGGTGTTTATCACAATTATTAGCATGAAAATCCTGTTTGGCAGCAATCCTGACCCTCCTCCAAACTGACAACAATATTTGTCTGAGTGCATGGGTGGAGGGAAGAGAAAGTAATTTAGAATATCACTTTTAACGCCAATTCTCTTTCATTAATGTCAACTCTAGGAAGAGCTTTATGAACCTGATGAGTTAGGGCGTATGTGCTGTATTTCTCCTGATAAAGGTGTTACATGGTGCCAGTCTTAAAAGGACAGTGACCTCTGGGAAAACCCCTCCTGCTGGATGAACTTTTCAGTAAGGGGAATGTGCCTGTGGAAAAGCTCCGGGGGAAGCTGAAGACACAAACCTTTGAGTGGCGGGGAGGACGAAGCAGACCATTCTCAGCCATATTTAGAAATGAGCACTGTGTGGTTTGAGCTGCCCAGCGGATGGACTAAAAAAGTAGGAAAAGAGGCTTGGGCAGGAAAAGGTGCGAGCAGCAAAGGGCTTCCAAGTTCTGCGAGGGGAAAAAGAATGATCCACCATTACTAAAGCAACAGGACTTCTATCTTCTTCCCTGGTGTCTTCTCTTGTCTGCAGTGATTGTGATCAAGAAATAAACCCTGGGTAGAGCTTGAATACAGCTTGTTTGGATTTTAAGCTGTCCCAGAGTTTAAGTCTGAAATAGACGTATCCAAAGCACGTTATGTTTTGGAAGGAACAACTCCAAACTAATGATGCAAACAGATTTTGGCATTTCAAACACAGAGCTAGAAAGGCTGAAAAATGCTCTTGCTATATTGCAAGTGGTTCTTTGGAGCTAGTATGGTAAATCCCTATATAAGCAGAAAGAACTTGACATAATTTTTACTCCATGTCCCTTTGTTAGGGACAGGCGAAAGGGAATCAGCTAGAGCACAAACTGTCATTGTTTCCAGATATCAGGAAAATACATTAAAATACTTGAGTTGGTCTGACATATATTTGAAAAAAAAGTTCTTCTGATGATGCAAGGGAGGTGCTGTATATCCATATGTTATTTCATGTACCAGCTTATTTTTTTACATTGTCATAAAAACATTGTCATGGCCTATTTTCATACATTCCTCTTGCAATTTTGAACTCACTCAAATATTTTAACACACCTCAAGTAGTTTATCAGTTGTATTTTATTTGCTTTCTGTGTCTACGTCTTTCTCTGAATGACTCCTTACCGAAGCTTTGGACCAAGCTCCACATGTCGTAAAAAGCCTGCTTTCTTCCTGACACCCACTCATTACTCATCTGAGGAGGTGCTGAACTGTTGTGGTGACAACTATATCTGACCATGACCAAACGGTCTAGCCGTGCAGCCAGAAAGGTAATGTGCCACGCTCTGGGATGCGATTACTGAGCTAAAAGGGCAAGAGCTGATGTCCTTCAAACTTATTAAAAAAAGCCAAACAAACAAACAAAAAGCCACAAAAAAACCCAACAAACAAAAAAGCCCCCCAACCTCCCCTTCCAGCTCGGCTTTCCAGTGAGACAAGAACTGAGCAAGGAAACATAAAACTAACTGCTGCAAAAGCAGCATGCAAAATCAGGTTATCTTTATCTGGAGACTGCAGTGCTGGCTGCTGGCGGTATTTAAACAGGATTGTTTCACAGCTGGGTGCAATACAGCGAGAGGGAGGACTGTTATTTCCTCCTCCTCTCACCAAGCCCAGCTTTTCCCTCTGCTGCCCCAGTTGCTGTTGTGCACTTTCAGATCAGCGCATTTATTTGTCACAGACTTAAATGACATACCTAACCAGCGAGATCAAACCCCGTCATTACTCCCGCTTTCAATTGCCCAGTTTATATTTCAGAGCTGATTTATGATGCCTGCCTCACTGCCTGAGTGCCCCAAGCAATTTGTTCCATAATGCCCTTCTTGTAAAGAAATTATGCCTGAATTGCTCACAGGTTAGTTCTTCTATGGCGGCACTCCATGCCCTGGTACTTTTCAGTCATTCACCATTTCAAATAGCCCAAAGGCAAACGGTGATACAGGATTTTGATTATAATGTCCAGACTTACTCAGTGCAGTTAAACTGGAGAGGGAATAAAAGACGACTGGAGATCTCTTGGGTTATTAACTGAGTTGCGCAATGCTAGTGTGAAGCCCACAGAAGTCCAAAGAATTGCTTGGGCTTAAAGCAGCGTAAGGAGTTGAAGTTGCTATCCTGCCTCAGACTAGGAGGAAAGGGGGTTGAAATGCTGCAGACCTTAAAGCACCTTCTTAGATGGGTTGTGTAAGGCTGCCGCTGTTTGAGGGAAACCAAATCAGTAACAATTTTGTATCAGTTTGTTCCTCCGAGTTATTTATTTTTTTTTGTAAAATAAAAGGTATTATCCAGGGCTGGATTTTATTTTTATTCCTTTGCTGTTAATTAGTTCTGTGTTAACTCCTGCATTGTGAACGCCACTTTAGCATTTAATAGGACTCGGATCTTTAAGAGACTGAGCTAAGTGCAACTCCATAAGGCAAATGGGACTGAGAAGCCAGCCCTGTTGTGGAAATTTTTTATGGCCCTCAATTAAAAAGCAGGAAATCCAAATTCTCTTCCTGCAAAAGCATATGTGGAAGAGGATACAGGCTGCCACTTTCCTTTTTACCTACATATCTCAGCCTGTATGATCCAGACAGAAATTAAAAGAAAGAACAGCTGTGGCCTGGCCCAATTGGAAAAGGGCTACGTAACATTAGTCTTAGTTTTATCTTGTTCAATGAGGATCCCAAATAAGTTTAGTGCTATTATTAATAGCATTAAAAACTATGTAAAAGAACAGTAGGGTGTCTCCCTTATGAGAATTCAGAATTACTGCTCAAACAGTAAAGGATGAAAATAAAAATCTATCACTGCAGAAAATAAAAAAATAAAAGAATCCTGCACAGTTAATGATGTCAGTTACAACATTACCTTACTCTTGCATAAACGTGCTGCTTTTTAGCTGCACAATTATTTTCCTCCCAGTAATATTTCTGTAACAATATTTTTACAGTACCATAAGGCTTGCTGGAAAATCCACCCTAAAGAAAAATGCAAAGCTGTGGGCAGGTCTGACAAATGGGACACAGAACGGGAAGTGACAGGGAACAGAGCAAAAGTGCAAGTGCTTAAGTGGTGGGTTTCTTTTTCTTGACCTGGGAATTTGGGCGCAGTAGAATTTCTTTCTTGCTGAGAAGCAAGAAATCCAGGGCAGAACTTGAAATACCCTGTTCACCAAGCCAAACCAGCCAGGAAACACAGCATAGCTCATTCCTACTGTCCATCTCCATCCAAGCCTCGTTCCAGCAAAACTCCAACTGGAATTACAAAATTCTTGTGTCGCAGTTTGAGGCTTTGCTGATGTGAGGGATGTCAAAGTGTCCATGCATAGAGATGAAGGTGTAGCTGGGACCAGTTCTGTGTCTGGATGTCCATGAGGTCCCCCTTATTGAAAACCTCTCCACCACATCAACCAAAGCATGGGAAGTGGGGACACCTGTGGGATTTACTTCGTCCTCCTGGTCTGAGCTAAAATGCTTGTACAAGTCCACCTGAAAGGACAATCCACCCAGGTCAAACTGGGCACATACTTGTGTGCCTGCAGGACTCAGACAGGAGTTTCTGCACTGCAAACGCAGTAGCGTTTAGAATAAAAAACTTTACTACAGATGACTATGGACATAGTTCATATGTCTATATGCAGTTCTGTCTGCATCAAAAGTTTTCAAAATATCAGCCTGTGGGATTTCTAAAGCATAGAGCTCATGCTTGCTAACACGTCCCAGGTGCCTCACTGAGAGGAAGGCAGCACAGGATGGGTTGTGTCTTTGTACTGGAAAGTCTGGAGAAAACAGAGGTCTCCAGGGACAGTAGAAAGATCTTCTTTAAAGAGAAAAAAAAATGTGAGGAAAAAAACATGTAAAAAAAGAAATCACAGGAAAGAAATTTTCCAGGAGGGCTTTTAAGGCCCAGATGGCTCCCTGGATTGCCAAGAAACCATCATATGTAGGTTCTTATGTGGTGTCTTCTGTGTTTCCTGGGGAATGTGTTTCTTTACTTTGCTGAAATACAGCCGAAAGCACTAAATCAGCAGGAAGCATGTGCACAATGGACTATTGCAAAAGTAAAAAAATCCCACAGAAAATAAGGGTGAGGAGGGAGGAGGAGGAGGCCGTCAGTGCGGTGACACCACTGACACCAGCTCCTGGGAGTGGAGACCCCAGTGCAATTACCTCATCGCTGCATTAACAGAGCCCTCCTGGATTTCTTTAATCTGAGTTTCTGTTCTCGCAGAAGTCCAGGCAGGATGGGAAGCCGACACAACAGGTATGGAGTTTCCAATAGATATAGGTAAACAGAGGAACGGACACATTTGTATGGGGTTTTGAAAACACCACTGCCTCTTGCTTTGTCTGAGAAAGCGTTCCGTACAAAGAAAAGCCTGCACACGTTTATTTTCCTTTCACTGCTGTCATACTGATTAGGAGCATCCTTTGGGTAGTGTTTATGAGCCCTTTGGAGGCAGCTCCTGGATCACGTGCACAACCATCTTTCCTGACCTCTGTTTGTCTTTTTTTTTTTTTCTTTAGCAAAGCCCATCTGAAGTTTCTTTTCTCTTGTACAATGTTTCCTTCCTGCCTTTCAGACATTCACATCTGTGGTGTCTTTTTAAATTTCCTGGTGCCTTTTAAAATTCCTTCTTTTTCACCTTTGCCTCTCCATCTTGTCTGGGAGACTTCAGCTCACTCATCACTCCATCCTTTCCTTCAGACAGATAAAAAAAATACTAGTTCTTTAGGTGTCTGTCAAGCTCATCAGCATACTAATTGCTGTTTGTCAAAGAACAGTCATTAAAATGCACAGTCACTGCAGAGAAATAGCTGTAATGACCTGAGATAAAAGTGTTCCCTCTGTCTTTCCTGCTGCCCCTCAGCAGGTGGTTACTGCCCCACAGTTCAGTTGCAAAGCTGGTTGCATGAGCTTCTTGACTATTACTTAACAACAGCCCAATATAAGAGAAAGTCAGAGAGATGTAATTTTATAGACTGGCATTCTCTCCTATCACTTCTTCTCGTGTAGATTTAATTTTCTAATCTCCTCCTAAGCCTTCCTAATAGCATTAGCTCACACCACCTTGACTTGTGCAGTGACTTTTCAAATTTCCCCTGAACTGAGTGAAGCTCATCCCTGCTTTTCTGGGAAAGTTGCTTCTTGTGGTGGTAACTTCCAGGTTTATTATGGCATAAGCAGCTGAGCAAATTCGACAGCTGGATGGGAGCATGTTGTCCAATATCTCTAGTTTGGAGGTTACACACACACAAAGGCTATTCAGAGACGAGCTGGTTTACTAATAAGTTTTCATACAAACAAGAATGTTTGAATTGTACACAGGAAGTCCATAAATAGTGAGAGCCCCACAGCACCATCAGGATACAGACCTATTGTGTTAAGCACGTTTTCTGAAAGTAGAAAATCACTCTAAGATCTAAGAGGTTTCTGGTTTGAACAAACATACTTTACAGAAATGTATCGGTCCTAAAATAATGTAATGTTTGTCATTTCCTCATCAAAAGTGCTTGGCTTTCACAGAAATAGTGAGTTTGATTGTGTTTTCACTCAACGTTCACCTTCTCTCTATCATGCTGCTTTCCATAAGTTCAGTTATCTACAACTTAGTCATCAGTGCCATGAACAAAGGTTTCACATGCCAGTTTTGACCCTCAGCATCATCTCAAGTTCAGTGGTTTGCTCTAGGTTTAACTGACTTGAACTCAAAAGTCAATTCTGTTGATGAGGCACAAGATTGGCTTCTGTTCGTAATCTTTGTTTTTCTCTCAGATTTCCAGAGAAATAAATGATGTAGGAAGATTTACCATTGTTTTTACTCCATAACCCAGGTCTAAGAAAACTCAGCCTCACAGATTGCCTGTGCCCAGGTGTAGGAGGGCTTTGAGAGACCTCTAAATAGTACATTAAATCTGTCAGAGATAGAGTTGACCCTTAAGTAGTTATTTAGCTCCAAGGTCATGGAAAAAGTGACACTTTTTTCCATGCATATTACAGGGTTGTGAGGGCAAGGACTGTGCTGAAAGGCAGGTAGATTAATTTGAGCCTCAGAAAGCAAAATCTGTGAGAAGCCAGTTTTGATCCATTTTGTCTCCTACCAAGATAGTCCTGCAAAGCTGACACGATGCAGTGCCTGGGAGTACTGGGCTTGCTCCAACAGCACAGCCTCACAGTCCCTCCTGCTGCAACTAATTTTTTCCCTACCTCTTCTTCCTGAGACACCCCAAACTGCATGGGATGCAGTGTTTATTAGAGTTGTTAGGGTATGTTTGGTATGGACTTGGTAGACCTGAACTCAACACATGAGGGAACTATTGTATTGCTCATTAATGCCCCCAAATATACCAGCTGAAACCAGCTTCATTTCTGTAGTGCGGAATATTGAAGATACAATATTATCAATTGTGCTCTAAGGAAGAAAAAGCGGGAAAAGCAGATGGTACAGGGAGGGAGAAGCAAATTTGTTTTGCAGTTATAGTGTAAACTTTAGAAGTCTATAGTATTATGGAGCCTGCTGCAATTTTAAGCGCCTTTGACTAGACTGCTCAACAGTGGATAATAAAAGGATCAAAAAAAACAGGGAATCAATAAGTCTGTCAGGGCTCTTTCCTTCTACTACAGTGTTTTACATTTACTGTGTATATCTCTACTTCACAGTATTTCGATAAAGCAGGAAAATGGCCAGTCTCAAAGCTGAGCTAGACAATTTACTCTTCACACATTACTAAGTACTGCTTCAGAGATTTAGTGCATGTCTAGACAGGGAT
The DNA here is from genome assembly GCA_013400035.1 of Rynchops niger. NCBI lineage: Eukaryota > Metazoa > Chordata > Aves > Charadriiformes > Laridae > Rynchops > Rynchops niger. Next base: position 882,877 of record VXBH01007185.1, read on the forward strand.
CCATTTTTAAAATAAAAATTATAATACTCTATTAAAGAGAGTTATTACTGTGTATGCTACTGTTCATAAGGATCAGCACATCCCTCTGTTCTCTGAATTTAACTTTAGTGCAATTTCAGGGATTTTACACTGTTGGCTTTACAGAGATAGAGGAAAAATGCTGTTCATTAGTATGTACGAATAGTATCCTTTAGGGCTTTTGTGTTGTTATCTAGGCAATTAAGCAAAAAAACTAACAAACCAAAACAAAAAAAACCAACCCTAGAGGTATCCTTTTCAAAGGCTTAAAAATTTAATTTTGGGGGGTACCCTGTGAGTTCCCTATTTTTGAAAATGTGGGTTAGGACATCTTTTTGTAACATGGGAAATAATTAGATAAAGTCCTTCGTACCTTTTAGTGTGGAGCTAGACAGGGTTGGGAAAGGAGAGGAAAAGTGAGATAAGAGTCCTGAATTCAAATGAATGTTAGTAGGATGTCTCTGCACACAGCTCAGATGTGGATATTTTTGACTTAATGTAGCAGATGCTGAGCAGCCAGTAAGTCATCAGCTGTTTCCTTTCTGAATCCATCTTTATCTCTTCAACTTCTTCTGACTATTCAAGAAAGCAGTACCATAATTTTAAAACTGTACCAGAAATCCTGGAGCATGCTGACAGCTTACCAGAGTGTTGTCCATAACAAAGATAGGCAGACCTCACGAGACAGAAGTCTTTGACTTCAGTTAAATAAAGGAATTGAAGAAAAGGAACTGACCCTTCTGCAGGTGTGGCCAAAACCCACCCTTCTGCGTTTGCTGTGAAGTTGTACTGAATCGCAGACGTGTCTCTTCCTGTGCTCATATCAAATGCCAGCCTCCCTTCCTGGCATTTATTCAGCAGGGAAACAGCCTGCTCTGTTTTGGCAAGTGGAATCTCTTTTGGGGTGACACATCCAAGGTGACACCTTTCTGGCCTATCTTTCATGGGCTGATAACAAACTAATGATTGTCTATGTGGAGTCTCTATGAGGAGTCCTCTACTGCTAGGCAAAGCAGAAATTCTTTTTAGAAAACAAGTATGGGGATAGAGGTCCCATTTTGCTTCAAATGATAGATTTCACGAGATCTCAGTTATATTCGTAAGAAGACTACACAGATCATTTTGGGTTTCTCTCCAATAACGTGTGGTTGCTAAGGCAATCTCTAGCTGAGGGTTCCCGAGTCTTTCTGAATCACTGCAGAGGTAGGGCAGAAAGAGATGTGTATCTTTTCTCTCCTGCCATCTGTAAGCAGCGAGTTTTTTAATTCCCATGCTCAACCAGAAGATTCATACTGACTGAAGTGACTGAAGCAGGGGAGATTTCTTACTTAACAAATACTCTCAGTAGGAAAGTTCTCAGAGAAGCAGCAAAGACTCTTGTAAGCAGCGATGAGTGGGAGAGTTAAGTGACTTTTACATGGTTAGAAACAGGTAACACAGGGACTAGGAGAAGAGGTAACCGAGAGAGAGAAGCACAGATCTGATTGTATTTGTGCATCTGATCCAGATCACTGCTCAGGTGGATTCAGGGTTTGAAACAGACTTCTTCCACATCTTTTATGAACTGACTACTGTTATTTGTACTGTGTTACTTGCACTGACACTGCACTGTTATTTGCATTACTAAAACTGCTGTACAGTCTAGTGCTTTCACAGATAACACAAGTAGAAGCTTTGTTTTAGAAGACCTGTTCGTATCTGTCTTATACACATAAATATTTGCTTGAGTCTTGAATGAGACCTACAGGCTATAACTGTATGATTTGAGCCCCTTTTTTACAGATGAGGGCATGGGGGGCGGGGGGAAGCGCCAGAAGAAATTGTCAGAGAATATGATTTAAAAGGCAGAGAACAATACGAAATAAGATGTTTTATTTGTTTATTCATTTTTAAGCAGGAAATAGGCATTGAAAACATGGAAAATCCATATAAGCTATACTGTCAGACTTGCATTCACAAATAGAGACAGTAACAACAGATACCTTTACTGATAAATTTATCAAAATAGATCAGGGAAAGAGTTACTCAGAAATGAGACAAGTAAGATGTTACTTGCAGTGACTTGCCCTCAAGTTTATAGAGTTCACCTGTAAACTCACACTAGAGCCAAGCATTTTTACTCTAAGTCCAGTTAATTTTTAAAAACATAAAAATGAACCATAAAATGAATATTTCCAAATAACTCTGGTGTGTCAGCAGTTGAAAGCTTCTCTGGTATGACTGAGCTTTTCAATGAAATGTGAGTATTTCTCACTTATAAGATTTCTGTAAGTGCTGAGGTTATGAATGGTCCAGCATCCTCTGAGTTTTTAATGGCATTTAATGGATCAAATTAATGGATTTTAATGTATCTGCTCTGACTAGTGAAGACTGGAGAATTTCAAGAGGTGTGTATTGAGAACATGACAGAACCTGTCTTATGCATTGCAAATATTATGCATTTCTCTGCAGAACACCAAAGAGCTGAATGGTATAGATTTTCTTTCCTTTTTTTACAACGTGCTACATGATACTGAACCGCTGTTATCTAATTACCTTATTTTTCACAGTCTTGTTCACTTTGTTAGGAGCCTGAAAGGGATTTGTTGATGAGGCAGCCTGAAGTCTACACCGTCTCCCAGGATGATGCTAGAACTCATTATGGCTCATGAAATGCTCACAGATTATGCTACAGAAATTTCTATGGGAGGAAAGCAAAAAATATGAAGTATTGTTTTGGAGGAATAAGAAAAAACAACACCGCCCAGTGAATATAGTTTCTTTGCTAACCATTAGATCATTCTGTATTAAAATGAAGCAGGTATCCAGAGGAGGATGGGAATGTTATATCATCATTTAAATAAAGTGTGTTTTATAAAAAGGATGCACAGAGGGAATGGAGTTAAGGCAGAATATTAAGTGATGTGCCACTTAAAGGGAAAAAGCGCAGAGAAACCAAAGAAATACTCCTTTATTTTCACAGGAATGTTGCCACATGCTGAGCAATGTACCTGGAGCTATAAATAAAAGAGGAAAATAGTTTACTAACTTTAATTAAAAACTTACGTGGCAACATTTTTGCTAGGTAGCAAAAGAAGTTGTTGGGCTCCTGACCAGCAATGCCTCCAGTGACTAAACTTTGTGCTGTCTGCAGCAATTTGCATTGATTCCTTCCCCTTCTCTTTAATCTCAGATTTTGGTTGGGATGGAGCTGACGCTGTGGTGGCAGTGAATTTGCTACAGATAGATACTTTTGCTCTTAGACCCCACATTTATCAACAGTTTTGACTTTGGTATATACTTTTTGATATACTTGGGATCACCAATTGGAAAGACGAAAACGAAATCAGATACATTTTATTTGAAAATAGTCTCGGGTAAAATCTCAGATATAAGCAGTCTCAGGCACAACTGTTCTGTTCGCTCCTCTTCCTTCCAAATCTTCCTTTTTATTTTATATTTCTGACATCCCCCATGCTGCTACGTATAGATCTTGATATAGGTGGAGGAAAGCTCAGAAAGGCAGGGATATAATTGTGAAGCTTATCTAAAACATTTAGGCTGGAATAAAAGATCAAAAAGAATCAGAAGAAGCAATGATGAGAGAAAATAAAGCATTGACAGACGCTATGAAATTATTTTGATTTGTAAGCACAAAAGTTGGCCATGAAGAGTTGCAAGAGGATCTCATGAGGCTGAAAGATCTGTAATACACCTGCAGATGAAATTCAGTGTTGATTTCTGCCAAGTAATGGTAGGAAGGGGGAGAAGGGAAAGAATCATCCCTAACTACACTACAGAATAACAGGCTGTAAATTAGCTATTACCATTCAGGAAATATATCTTGGCATTTTTGTGGATAGTTCAAACAGATGTCAACTCAATGTTCAGCAACGGTCAAAAAGGCAGATGGTATATTAAACAATTAGTAGGAAGACTCCAATAAGCAAATCAAAAAATATCACTCTCTCACTCTAAAATCCGCTGTATATTCATGGTTTGAGTACCGTCTATCTTTGGTCTTACTCAGGTATAGAAGGTTGTTGAAGATAAAAATCACAGAACAGTTGCAAGATAAAGGGAGGTTGAACAAATAGAAACATAAAACCATAAATATCATACAAAAAGTGAGTAAGGAACAACTGTTTGTTATTTTTCACAGGAGAAGTCCTATAGGGCAGCAACTGAAATGATCACACAGGGTTTTATAAAACATACAAGCAAGAAAACTGTTGCCAGGCAGACACATTGCCATTCTTGCATTGCTACGGTACGATGTGGGCCTTGAAAGCTTAAAAAGGCTCAAAGATATAGTAATGAAAAAAAATGAATCATTAAAAATAAGGATACAGATACAAACACTGGTTTAGGAAGTCTCTGAATTGCATTTTGCCAGAAGGTGGGAGTGTACAGTGGGGAAAACTTCACAGTGCTGTTCCCTGTTCATTTGTTTTCTCTAAGCCTCTGCTCTTGGTTCCTGTCGGAAACATGTAACTGGGTGAGAGATTTGCTTTGCTCGTCTTGGGATTTTGAAAGAGATGAAAGAAAACTATGAGACAATTTCAGTGGACTCTTTTAAGTGATTTGGCTTGCTACAGAGCTAGGAACCGAGAGAAGGTCCTCGCCACTGGTTCCCTCTTGCTCAGGGACATGCAGGACGCTGGTGATGAGGTCAGCTGCCCTCTTCGATTTCTGCTCAATGGCCTCGCTTCCAAGTGAAAGCTGAGCAGCTTAGTACCTCCATAAAATAGAAACAAGTGGTGTGTTACTGGAGTCCAGATGCCTCCTTCTTCAAATTAGAGCTTTCAGATGCTGTGCTGCTCCACATCAGGTGATGGAGTGCATAACCAGGGGCAATGACAGTGACACCTGGAAGCTGAGGCAGAGTGGGGGCCAGTGGTACACTGGGAGATAGTTGGTTCAGAAAGAAGAAATGAGCTTCATGACAGGAATGATTATTGCTCTGTGATTGTTGCAGTTGTCATACTTTGCTTTGGATAAGGTGAGTTTCTAGCTAGGAATGTTTTCAGCTGAAGAAAAGCAATTGGGAATTTTATGTTCTGGCTAATGGAACAAGATGAGACATGAGGACAGTTTGTATGCAACACTGCTCTGCCCAGGGTATGTCGAGATTACACTCTTCAAGGCCAATAAGAAAAAAAAATTAAGACACAACAAAGATGAGGGAAGTGTAAGGATTTCCTGAGAGATGAAGTAGAATACCACGAATGTTCCAAATGGAGGAATAATAAACCTGAAACTCCTGAGAGAGAGATAAAATGCTCATGTTCATTAAAAAAAAAGTGGTATAGGTGGCATCATAGTTTCTGTGCATGGAAAAATACTAGGGAGGTATTTAAAGATAAAAATAAGTAACAACTTAGAACAATAAAATTCACTTATTTTATCTCTCTAAGAATTTAAAACCAAAGGCACTCCTGTCACATTGAGCTTTGCTGATATTCAGTACATTTATTTTGCGATTAATTAAAATATTTTCTGTTTCATTTATGAATTTTCATAATTGAAGATTAGTTTGGCAGACCCAGTCAGACATTCTTAGTCCTCAATTTATAAAAAAAAAGCCAAAGTAAATACTCAGACATGAAGAGATTTTACTATGCAAATTTGTTTACTATAAAGTCTCGGAACAGCAACACAGATGTTGGAACAAACAGTTCCTATTGCAGCTCCATCTTTTCTCTAGATTGAGTTTGAACTCATCATTGAATAAATTAGATCAGAAGTTAATGTTTGTTGAAATAACCTCTCAGTTCTTTGAATATTAAGATTTCATAATCTGCAGAGATCAGCATTAAAGATCCCATTGCTGTTAAATTAATATTCTTCATCAAAGAAGAAATATTTCCATCTAGAGGAACCATAAAGCAAGACTTTCAGGTTTGTTCCCATGAAAAAGTGGCACTCGCTCTGCTTGTTTTGATCTGGACCGATACTATTCAGCCATTAATTATCTCTAGTTTTAAATCCCCTGGAGTCACAACTCGAAGACTGAAACTAGCATCTATTGATTCAACAATATTTAAATGAAAGATGCAAGTATATTTTTTATAGAGGTTAAACGTTCATAACCCATGTGAAAAATAAGCCTCACGGTTTGCCATTCTGTACATTTTGCAATTTAGGTAATTTCTGCTGTAAGCACTAAACAATTTTTTTTTATATTTTTTATGTTTCCATCTTTTCTTTTCTGTAAAACCTCTTCAGAGAGAGTAGGATCTCCAGCTGCAGAGTACTGCAGTGTGTAGCAATGTACCCTCCTCCGTTTTTAATACTCTGCACACAGACTTTACAGTACCCCTGTTTTTTCAACGTGGGTAGACTCCGAAGACAAGAGAAGCTTGGGCGTCACTTTTTTATTCATTTCTTTCGTTGCTGATGCTGCTGGAGGGATTTCTTATCATTGGCATTATGCTATTCATTTTCAGCATGCAGGCATGTCCATGGTAAGACCATTAAACCTATTTTGCCTTGGCCACTATGTAGTCGTAAACAGATAAGGTTTTGTGAGCACTGAGAGCTACAGAGTTAAAAAATATGTAAGTATGGAGAAAGGAAAGGACAGACATTTCAATGGGAGCCATTTTCATAGATGGCAAGCGGCAGTGAAGACAAACACACCTGAGTTTTGTGTCAGGCAAAGAAATTTGGTGTAGTTTTTATTATCTTACTAAGATTTAGGCTTAAAGCCTAGCAAGGAATTCTCAGACACCGTATATAGAGACAAATTCATTAAAAACATGATATCCAAAAAGGTAGCTTATCATCACATAGTGGTTTCTGAAAATGTTCACCATTTAACTGATCAAATGATGTTTTTGGTATCACAATGGACCTCAGCTCTGTTGCTGGGAAAAGTAACCAATTTCTTGTACAGAGTAGAACAATTGTCACTAAGAGCAGAGGAGCTCCCTTAATCCAAAATAGTATAATGTTAAAACAGTGTAACTATATGGGGGTTCTTATGCATAAGGGAAAAGAATGACTAAGAAAGATGCTCTGTACAGAATGAAGGTGATTAAGAAAGCAATCAGGCACAAATGTACTGTACTATTTTAAATGAGACTTAATACCTGGTTTATGATTTGTCTGATTTGTGCTCACTTTGGAGAGCTGAGAGAATCCCATAATTTTCCTGTAGCCGCCAAGGATACAACTCATGCTGAGAGGTGAAGTATACTACCACATTTGACCTAAATTATTTGAAAGGACCAATTATTCAATATGTGCTTCCTAGTATCTATATTTTTAAAGCTACAGGGAAGTGCCACCCCCTCCGGTGATTTCTCCTCTGCAAGCTGGTACAGCAGCTGGGAGAGCTGCCAGCGCGGGCTCAAGGCTCTGGCTCACAGGGAGCCTCCTCGCATGTCAGGGAGGTCGTGCCATTTGGTCCCCACCGTATCGAAGGATTACACTGGCTTTGGTTTCGGTACTGTTAGTTTTTAGTAATGTGGTAGTGGTGTTCACAAAGTGAGGTTAAGGTCTGGAGAGTAATTCTCACAGCACATTTCAGATTTTGTATAAAAATTACTCTTCTTGTTTTTCAGTTCCCCTTTTTTTTCGGGTCTGTATGACTAGATTGAACATAACTTTGAGGCAATTGGCTTTGTACATAATTCATCAAAGCAAAAATTGTTTTAATATTCACTTCATATTTAATTTTGGTGTACATTAATAGAATTATGTGACCATTTTAGTGGATTTTTACATGTCAAAACTATTTGCTTTGGCTTTCAGAGTTAAGAGAATCCTCTGGAAGAAAAAAATTTCGTGAAATTTTGATTTCTGTACATATGTCTGCTTTAATATGTTGACATTTCACTGCATCTTGCTTCAGTAATCCCTTAATCAGGGTGTATATAAGGATTTTAATTGTTTGGATAAATCTGTCTTGGTATCCATGGTACCATTTCTCTGCTCTTTTCTAGAATTCCTCCAGCTGCTTTTTTGTTTCAAGTGATGTAGTTCCTACAAGTCTGCCCTGTATTTTACCCGCTACTGCAGCGGAAAACTGCTGGCGTCCAGCTTTATGAAGTTTAACTCGTATGTGAAGCCTGAAATTGTATCCGTCTGTTCTCATCTCACACTGCAAACTCAGTCAGAGCACTTTATCTGTGGGCACGATGGCTATCTAGCAGTTTTATCTTTCATTTTGATTATTCTCCCACAATATGCATGACATGCTAATCAATTTAATCTCGTTTCATAATCTTCCATCTGCATTTCTAGCTTAAATGGGTCCTCCTAAATTATTTAGCTTGTTCTTGATGGTGTTTGCAGCATTGGCTTGCTTCTCAAGCATGATTTTCTTTCTTTTCGCATATATTCACCTGATACAGAATTGATGGGATCCTGAAACATTCATGTTCTTGTCTGTAAGTATTTTGCAAATACTCTGACAGAACAGGTAAAAATGTTGTCACCTAGCAACTAATAGATTTTTTTTTCTATATATATGATTTTTTATTTTTTTTTTCCTCTGGAATTGCCTAGACGATTTTTCCCCTTAATTTTCACTTGCATTTTTTTGAGAGAAAATGAGAACATGTTCCAAAAAAAGTTTTTGAAAAATCTAAAAGTCAGCTTCCTGTTAAATTAGAAGGCTAAGGAATGTCATGCAAGTTATTACAGTTTATAAATTAGCATCTGTATTCTCTTGGTATGTTTGAAGCTGATGACTGAGAAAAATTCCTTAGTGAATACTTGTTTTTCCTATGCAGGAAATGGGGCTGTGGAGGAGCTGAGCTGTCCTTTCGTACTGCACTGGTGTGAGGAATATTTTTTAAGGGCAAGGTATTGCCTAGTACAAGACCAGTATGTTTATTCTGGTTCTGGAAACACCAGGGAATAAAAATCAAGTACAAAAAAGTTTGCCCATGACCTTAACTGATTCTATCAGTCTCTAAGAAAAACCAGTAGCGTATACACTATCTTTCTTTGTCATTAATGTCTGAGAATTTTATGTCAATTCCCAATTACCCTGTTCAGAAGCACCGGTAAAAAGAGCAGACATCACTCCAGGGGAAACCTGTCACTCTGCTCTTGTATTCTGTAAGAAACAAGATTCTTCAGAGGAAAGCATAAGAAATCCTGTCTGGACAATTTTTAATTAAATACGTATTTTAAAGGTTTTTTTTCCAGTCCTAAGTGATAGCCATGTCTGAAGCTCCGAAACTTTGTTTTGCTTGTTTGTTTTGTTGGTTTTTTTTAATCTTAAGTAAGCAAATGCTGCCTTTATCCTACAAATTCAACTACCTTTCTTGAATTGCAGCAGTGAACTGCATAGGATTAGTCTGATTTTAAAATAAATTTCTTTCAAATTTCCAGATAAACTACACTTCCAGTTATTTTTGGGAGAGTTAGTAGGACACATGAGTGTCTACTTTAAAAATTGGAAGTATCTGATACACTTCTTTACTGTCTGTAGTATTCTTTGCTTCTATCAGACATTTCTTTTTAATGTCTTCTATACAGGTGGTTTTATGTATTTTTCACCACTTCCACTGAAACTTTGTTTAACTAATAAGATATTAGAAGTGAACACATGATTATGAATAGAGCCATATGAAGGGCTTAAATAATGGCATTAAGCAGTGCTGTGTAGTCTGTAGGTGTGCATATATAGGTGTATATTACCTACACCACCTAATACCTTGTTAACCTTTTTGACTGCTGCTGTCATCTGAGAAGATGTGGCTCACTGGCTCTTCGCAAGGATGCTTTGGTCCTCTCAATAACATTTTGGTCTGTTTGAACTCATTCTGGCGCTCAACATAATTCCTCTCTGTATAGATTACTGTGCATTTTCTGTGCGTTACATTTCGTTGTCCGGAGCTGAAGCAGGAGCCCTTCTGCTCCCTGCTTTGGCCCCCGCTGTGCTGAATGGTTTTTAACCGGGTACAGATTTCACATTTCGTTATTTTTCCCCTTCTCTTGATCATTAATAAATACATTAGATGGCATTAATTTGCTATGAATTTAACACCATTACTCTACCATTGTCATTACCGTTAGTGCACACCACTTAAACCTTCCTCCTGTGATGGAAAGCAATGCCTTGTTCCTACTAGTTTTTATAGCTTCTAACTAGTTTTTAATCTATGGTAGGAGATGAGAAATTTCGCTCTCTGATTTCCCTAGGAGGATTTTTTTGTGTGTAGAGTATTATCTAAAACTACTTTTTTTTTTTTTTTCTCCAGCATTTTTTTGCTCCAAAAAATTGAGACAAATCCTAACAAAGCAATGGGGCCTGCCCCAGCGAAAATGCTCGAGCTTTCCCTCAGCTTTGGCCTTTTACAACATTTGAATTCTGAGCTGTGACCGGCTGCATTGTCTGGGTATTCCTGTTAACTACCCATAGACCTGCCCAGCTCTGCAGGCAGCACAGGAGTCACAGAGCAGGACTGCAAAGTGTCGTGCTGAACAGAGGTATAAACATACTGTTCCCCATACGCAGGAGGTAGAGAACTGCAATATTTGTTTGCAATCACCAGCAGCAACACTGTGCAGGTGCTGCTCTTTGCTAGAACCGTCTGTAGTCCGTTACATTCTTCCTTCTGGAAGGGGAGATATTCACCATTACGTTCCTTTCCTAATACAACGTTCAGAGCCATGAACATGCCACAGATTCAGGTGCAAAAAACAGTGAACTTTTTAAAAGAAATTCAGCATAGAAATAAATGCCGGGATACGGCTCATTAGTAAACGTTTGTAAGGCTAAGCAACTCTTTCAAGTGTTACAGAGAAAGTGTTGCAGAATACAAGCAGGGATTAAATCAATGTAATAGACCCCTATATAATCCGTGACTAGACTAAAGCTTTATGGCTGAACTTCTTTTCAGATGCACTCCATTAGGCAGTTTAGGCTTCTTGTTCTGCTTTGCTCTTTCTAATGTGAGTCAAAGTTAGTCCAAAGTCGAAAACTTACTGCTAGTTTGTTCTGTTTGTTTTAACCCCCTACTTGTGCTAGCGCAGACTGTAGTGTACCTTCTTAAAATTTATTTTAGATTAATCTGCAACTAGCACAGCTTGTCTCAGTTGCTGAACAGATGTGTTTCAACAGGATGGCACTCTGCAGAATTGACCTGAAATTCTACATTTTATGCAGCTCTTCTCGCTGCTAGTTTTTCACTGTACCATCTGTACTGCTATCATGCAGAAGCAAAGTCGATGGGGCATTAAGAACTTGCTGATGCTACTGTTTCTTGTTGGAGCAGAAAAGGAGCTGTTACTTTGCTCTGCCTTTTGCTGGCTTTGTCACCCTTAATCAAAGTGACAATATGGCTTTCTGGGACAGTTTCTGAGGTCAGTAGCTGCACAGGGGGTAACTGTGTATTTGGCCTGTGCCCCCACGAAAAGGAGGGATCCCGTGCTCAAGATCTTAGAATTGAGCAATAGCTGTAAGTGCGTTCTGCTCCTTCTGATCCTAAATGCCTTCCCTCCTGCAAGGTGGAACAAGAAACTCTCGCTACGTACATCTGTGCTGTGCATCCAACTGCTCTATAGAGCAGGATTTATTTTTTTTTTTCTTCACATGATCTTTAATAACACAAACAAACTTAGCCCCACCCCCAACAGGCCTCAACAAAGCAACAGACAAAAATCCAATCACCATCTAACGTTTTTGGGAAAGAAGAGACAACGACCAGCTTTTGAGGCGTTGCTTTTGTATTCAGCCTCATGAAAGCTAGCCTGCAGTTTATGCATTTGCTTGTCTATGTGTGCTTGTCTCCTTGACTGGAGTGGGGTGGACAGGATCATGGTCATGCTGAGTGGCACGATTGATCATTCATGGACTGCAATGCCGCTGCTAAGCAATGATACTTCCTTTTTCTCCGTCTGCCCCATTTAAGGGAGTCAGGAAGCATGATGCAGCCTTGTTGTTTCCAGCTGATGGTTTACAGACTGATAGAAAGAGTGTCTTGCCTGAGCCCCACTTCTTTTCTCTGACAGTTAGTTCAAGCCAAAAGTCTACATCCCTCTTCGTTGCCCATGCTGAGACCATTTTGGTCCTCTCTTCAAGGTGGAAGAAAAATGAACAGAGCACCAAATTCTGCTCCTTTGTTTCAGATACTTCAAGTCACCACCAGGATTACGTGATTGCAAGCCAGTGTAAAATTTAATTAAATGGCTTGGAGACATTTAGTGGAGCATTGTTGCCTTTTGCCTGCATTCCGGTTTTATCATCCTTTATTCCTGTGCACATATCAAAGTACTAAATTTATTTCTTTTAATTGCTACCTGAAACCAATAAAGGAACAATCTTTCCATGAAGATAATGAAGCACGTCTTGGGAGAAAAAGAGAAAAAAAAAGAGTTCACCCAATATAAATTTTGTATGATGCTAATTCATGGCGGGTTTGTTGACGTACACCATATAAAAGTGTGCTACGTGTAATCACACTCTAATAACTCAGGGACAATAGCACCATGTGCTCAGATGAGGCCAAGATTTACAATGCCAGTTGCAATAAAGCCAGCACAGCAAACATCATGGTCCTAGTTGTCCCATTTCTAATGTTTGTGGACTGGTGTCTGGTCTGAGAATAATTTTTTTTCTGAAAATTCACTGGGCAGTTCATAATAATACCATATACTTGGATAAAACACTCTTGGACCAAGAAATCAAATCTTGGTGGAACAAGCAGAACAGGAAGAGTTCAGTAATGCTGGGGGACTTCTACCCTCCATGCAGTGTTTATCACAGGATCCTGCAGCCTGACTTTCACACTGATGGATCGTTTTTGTTTGGGCATCTTCACTGCATGCAGAGACCTCTAAGCAGGGGCCTCCTCAATGACCCGACAGCTACATATTGGGTGACATGCACCCTAGGAGCTAGGACTAGCATATTACTAAGTTGAGCATTAAAATGCTTACTCCTGTGCGGGCACTCAAGGAGTCTGTGTTGGCCGGGCAGTGGGAAGGGAGGTGACGGGTGTGGATCTCTGTTGCCTGTTCAACACAGTCATCTGGTGAATATCGTTTTCTGAAATGTCACTGTTTTCTTACAGTTTTATGCCATTTCACATGATTATTTCTCACTTAAGTTACTATTGTTACTATCGTAAAAAATTTCCCGTCTTTCTTGTTTTGGTTCCTTATCATGCCTTGCCTTTGCCTTTCTTGCCTTTGCCTTTCTTTTCTGTGGCTGAGCCTATGTACTCTCTCATGGCCCAGTGACATTTTTCCAACAGAGCTAAGCAAAGGCCATGCCGTTCTGCTTTGCAGAAATAGGCCTTGGGGCTCAGCTGTATTTGACTTGGTCTGGGCTGCGGGTGACAACATGTTTCTGCTGCTTTCAGTGTCACATCTTCTTCTTCTCTCTGAGTGATAACAGATGCTTGTTGAGATATCTGCAGCAGCCTGGTTGTCCTGGTACATTTTTACATTAAAAAATAATGTACCAAATTCTTTACGAAAAATATGGAGTACAGAAGGAATAGTTTGCTTTGACCACAGTTGCAAACAAAAGATCAACATTCTTTATTTGATTTTTTTCGAAACAGATGCATTTCTGCTAAAATATGTTGTATTATTCCATGTCTTAAAATACTGGGTGAGTTCTGATTTAAGATATGGCTTAAAATATACGAGGATTTCTCCTCTAGAAGTAATCTTTAGGTAATCTGTAGGCTGAGCTGAGTTATGTTGTTGGGTTGAATGAACTCTCAGGCACCCTACGGGAGCTGTGAAAGACATAAAGCCCTTAAAACATTTTATTTATTTTTAATCCAAGTCCAAAATAAAAGCGTTAATTTACACAGTTCTAAAATTAAATTAATTTTATAGGTTCTGAGCACAGTTGGAAGTGGCATTTTAGTGTGTTTTGAGGACAACTAATCAGTACAGCTTGTGGCAAATTTGTCCAGCACAGAACTACCCTTACCTGAAACAGATTATCTAGAAATCACAATGAAGGACAAACCCCATTTGTGACGTCTGGGAATTACAGCAACCTCTGGTTGCCTCAATTTGAGAGGATTCTGCTTAGGTGACTTGGCGGTGAACAGCAATGTGACCCGATCATGATAGTATTAACTACCCTAACTCTTACTCATGTAATGTAAAACCCCAGGTTTAGAAACTGGAAACATCTCTCAGTATATTTTCATTCCTGTAAAGCATCTGAAGAAATGAGTGAATTTAAACACACATACATATTAAATTAACATGCTTTTGTTGCTAAGGTAACAAATTTCAGATCTTCTCTGTGGGAATACTGCTCCACATGTAGCACTTAATTCACAAGTATTTATTCGCGGCTGTTTTATGCAGCCGTTTAGTGACATGAACAGTACATGGAGTTGAGATGAGTGAGTGGTTTAGCAGGAAATTCATATTCAGCACAAAGACACTGATGGCTCTGTGACAGCTGGAATTTAGAGAGAATCATATTAATGAGTAGCGCTCTGTACTAAGGAGGCAAAATGATAGCAGAAAAGACAGCTTCCCTTTATTTGCTCCTCTCTTCTGCCCAGGTTCTCTTGCCTTTGACTATATCATTCAACTACTTGTCAGGGCTTTATTAGAAGAATAAAAAAGTGTTTAGCACTGCTGAGTTTTAGCAAGCAAACCATGCACTTCATTAAATGTGATGCCTTGGCCAGGAGAGTGGACTGGGGGAAGATGGTTTGATATTCTCATAGCAACTGTACAGAGAAAAGTGGCTGGCATTTCAAGGTGATGCTTTCTTTAAAAGCAGAATTCATCTGTCACTCATTCTATTTTTATGCTCTAATTGGACAGAAGTTTACAAAGACTAAATTTCACAACATTTGGGAAAAAGAAGGAGAAAGAGAATATAGAGAAGTCCTTAATGAGCCAGACCAGAACAAAAAGTGCCCATGTGCCTCTGATCAGAGGACGAAGGATTGGCTGGGGATAGTTAATGTGTTTTCTGGAAACAGACAAGTCTAATGTAACTTTGTCAGGTATGTTTTATCTTTTCTTTTTTATAGCTTGAGCGCAGAGATTTAGAGCTTTGTCTCCAGATTCAGGAAGAAGTTCTTTGTCAGACTGATGAGTAAGGGGATGGGGTTAGGGGGAGGATACTCCATGATATTAGTTTGATGCTGCCTCGTCAAAACATCAGCTGCTACTTCCTCTGATGTGTATGAGGGTGTAAAGTCACCCTTAGGTTACCTGTGCTTCGTCATTTCCCCTGGTGATGAAAACTTCCAGGAGAAGATTACAGCACTACAATGAAATGTCTGTTTTTACTCCTAGTTGGAGGACAAAAGATCCTGGAAAGGGGAAGGTAAGATCTGGGCAAGGCAAGTCTCTTGAACAGTCTTCGTGTTGCTACACCCCAGGTGATGTCTGTGGTAGAAATACAATCTGATTATTCATTGAACCTTGAATTATAGCGAATATCAGACTCCAGATCAAACTCTTCCCTGAATCATTGCACTTTACCTGAGCCTTTTCTTCCACAAAATGATCTGGGCATTATCAAGTAAAGCCATTATTTTCCTTATTGCTTTCATAACTGAAGGCTATATGATTTCTATATCTTCTTAAGTTAACAAACATGACAATTACAGAACTTAACAGGCAGAAAAGAAGATTGTGTACAACAGCACTTGAGGAGGAGCCCATTTTAATGGTCTCCTTTTTGGCAGACTTGCACTATTGTCTGTTACTACTCAGCAGACATCACTGTTAGATAAATGCTATAATTCAGCCTGATGTGATTCTAAAGCTCAGATTCTGTCTGTCTCTGTCTGTGAATGCTTCTTCCCTGCTATTCTTCTTAGCAGAGTAGTTTTTGCTTCTTAAGTTGCAAAAAACCTCTGTAATTAACATTGCACAGAAACTCAGCTTTAGCATACAGGAAAAGCATAGCAGCACATATTGCTTGCTGCTTGTTAATTTACAGTCTTGAAATGATGGTAAATAGAGCTTGGCTCAGATATGGTGCAACTGTGGAGAACAAATGAAGTATGAATAGAAGATACGTCCTGGTTTTGATCAGATTTCTGCTTCAATAAATCCAGACTATTTCCCCTCCTTTGGCTGGCAGAAGACTACAATCTGCCCGGCGCAGTGTTCTTTAATCTGGTATGCCAACCAGGTAATTGGAGATTTTCTTGACATAAACAGTGGTCAGACTTCCTATTTGCATGCTGACATTATTTTTTCAAACACTTTTCTGAATATAACTATTAATCAAAATAAAGAATATTGCAAATAAGGCACTAATGAAGATGAGCACTGGCAAGGTGCCGAAAGAGTATGACATTTTTAGATGACAAAAGGTGGATTAATAGACAAGAAGTATTTGGAAGAATTGGAGAAATTGTTAGAAGACCGCATTTCCTGCTAGTAGCAACGTCACTGAAGACAGGCAGAAAACTTTTGAAGAAAATATAGCATTCCGGCTTTTCCTTAAGGCATAACCGGGTTGCCTATGTTAGAAATGACAGTCTTAAATAATCTTGACTTCTCAGAACGTACGTTCTTGTAACAGGTTTTCACTGTGTTGTGGACTACCAAAATCAAATCCTTTTATATACCAGTATATAAAAGAAATGTTGCTATACGCTGTGAGGGGGAAAGTTTTGAGGAAAACATATCCAGGTTTTGTTCTTTTACAGATGCCTTTTAAAACACTCATACCATCTCAATTTCCTTGTTACATTTATTAAATAGTGCTCATCTCACTTAAATTAAATCTCCTAATTGGGCTTTCACTTTATGCCAGAACCAAGGGTTCAGGGATGATCCATCCTGAGATCAGGTGAGAGCAGTGAGGCTGCCTAAGGTTCTCAAGAGTCGGTCTTTGTGTGGGAAATCTCAAGCCAAAGTCTGATTTCTTTATCTCTGATTATGTCACTGGGGTTGTTTAATATGTGTCTGTTTACTCTCTTTGTGAAACAACATAGAAATTAGCAGACATTTCTGTATTGCAGGAATAAACCTATTAGGCTTCTTCATATTAAATATGACTATCATGCTTAATCTTTCTCAGGATGTCAGGGATAAAATGGTTCGTTTATTTTAAAGGCCTATTTGCTAAGGTTAGTTGGGTAGAGGAGTTCACTATCATCACTTCAGAAGAGATTTGGACAAGTATATCAGGCAAAGCCTTCTTAATTGTACCTTATTTTTCTAGGGCCAAACGTAATGGCTGCCAAACCAGGGAGGCAAATTGATACCTTCAACAGGATAGCAAATCTTTCCTGTTACTCCCAGATTGGGATTGTACCTCTTTCTCCTGCTTAGGCATCTCTCTTCCACTTTGGCCAGATAAGAGTGTGATGCTGTGGAAAAAATTCACCAGGTCTGGACCAGTAGATACGTTCCATGCTTTGGACTCACACTGCACTTTCCAGGCATATGAATTTGATTTGGATAATCTTGGAATCAGAGAGTTTTTACCTGTTAATAATCTGAGTTGAGCACAGCTCATCGAAGTCTGGGTGTGCTCAGCTCAGCCTGGGCTTACATGCAGCTGCAGTGACGTTCTCCACTGTGGCTCTGGACATCACACCAACTTCACAGTCCCTCCACCATGAACCTGTAAGGAACACTTTTAGGGCACAGAGAGGACATAGCCTTCTGATAGACCTGGCAAAAGCTTCCCTCACTGAAAACTTAGGGAATGAAGGCTGCAAATCTGACTTTATATTCATTTGGAGTCTGGAGGATTCAGCCAGTCTGTCGCTCCCACCTTCCTGATTTTGATTAATACATTATCATATGAAATTTGTGTAGTAGAGTTTCTCCTTTAGCTCTGGAGAACATGCCAGTGTCTAAAGCCTGGTAGCCACTTAACAGGTTTTTATAAAAAGCAAGGATTGATCTGTGGAGAAGATGTCCTCAGAGGTTTGAACACCAGTTTAGCCAGTGGCTTTCTCAGATGATGAATCCCTTCTGTAAAGAGTAAGCGAGTTGTGTGAGAAATCCTCAGCTGGGAAGATTGTGTTAACTTGTTAGCTGAACCACCCAAGGCAACAGATTTCCTTAAACTTGATCTAAATCTTCAGAAGCTTATTTTCTTTTCGTTCTGTATGCCTGTGTCTTTATAATCTTTTTTGTCTTGCATTGTCTTGTTTTGAACTTGGGAAGTTGCTTGTTTCATAATCTACGCTGAGTTAAAGACGATTCAAAGTAACTAATCTACAACAGGTTTGACATTCCCTAAGTTCTTGGGCCTGGGAAATATTAGCAAGGGCTCAGATCCCCACATCACTGCAAATATCCGAAATATGCGATTCTGTGTAAGTAGCAGGTCTCTCGGAGTCATCCAGTGGTCACTATTAGTCAGGGAGCTCTTTGACAGACAACAAAGCAGTGGCACCTGAAATAACTGCTTTTTCTCATGTTCCCTTTCAGCAATGGTAGGTTGTGTTCACTGTGGTCTTGAGCTGCTGCTCTCGGGAGCCCTGGGCTGTAAATGGACTTCGCATGGATGATCCTGGCCTTTGCAGGTGGCCCCTGCGGGTCCTCCCCACCAATCGTGGGTGAATTGTGTCTGCTGGCCCTGGCAAATCCTTGTGTGCAGGACAGCCATGCATAGGAGTTTCAGAAGATGAAACTGCTTTTTAGGAGAGGGAGGGATTTCCCAGACAAGGGAGGACTTGAGACACTATCTCTGTTGATTTTATGTTGATGCTATTATCATATGAATTTCTGCCATTATTTAACATGAAAAAGCAAATTCAGCCATGAAAGGATGGGGGAGCGGGGATTTAAAAAGCACCAGGAAGGAAAATGTTTCTCTTTCTGTTCTCAGCCTGTCTGTCTAACACATCTCCTTCCCAAGCAACTCTACATAGAGTGAGTAGCACGTGCTACCAATGGCTTGATAAGGCACTTCTGCAGCTGCTGGTATTTAGTATGCAGCTGCTTGATTTTATATTTTCCATCAGCTTGCTTATTCAGAGACAGTCTCTTGCCGTAGAAAGAGATATGGGAAACCATTAGCTGGCTTTTATTATTCAGAGCACAAACCAGAAGACAATGAGTCGTCTGGGGTTGTAATGTTAGTGTTTATGTATGTTACAGCCCTAGTGTGAAATCAGTCCTAATGGTTAGATATTACATGCTTAATCTCTGGTTTTAAAAAGATAAAATGTAAAGCAATTTTTCTTTTAGGCTTATATTCTGAAGTTACATTCATACCCATGACTTCCCAGAAGAGAGGGTCAGTTATCAGCAATAGGTGTTCTTTGATGGTTTGCTGTTCGTTTGTGTGTTTGTATCCTAAATATATATGAACTGCAGGCTTTCAAGCACAGGGGACTGCCTTGCCTTTGTAGTACCTATAGGCATGCTTCTGCCTTGTCTTTTGTGAATTCCATAGGCAGTGTGCCCATACTAATCAGATTTCCTCCAGGTGTAGGAATTAAAATGCATTAAAATGCAATGGTCCTGAGGGATAAAGACAGTGGACAGCATGGCATTCTGCTAAATCCCCTTTTTTCATTTGAGTGCTTGTCTGTGACTGTAACCCTGGGCAATGCCTTCCTTCTACCGAGTCCCAGAGTTATCAGGTGAATGGGAAATTTAAGACTGTTTTACTAGAGGTAGCATGATGCCAACCTGCCTGTGTGGTACTGGTGTAACTAAACATGCAGGTGGCCACCTGGCAGGTACCATAAACCTAGGCAACCCACCCCAAAACACTCTTCAGTCTGGATGGTGTGTCGCTGGATTTACCCTTGTGTAGTCGTAGTGTACTTCAATGAAAGCAAACAGACAGTTGCTATATAAAGTCTGCTGCGCCTTGGGGTGCTTTGGGGTTTGACAGAACCAGCTCTGCAGAACATCTAACCAAGTTTATGATTTCTGAACAGAAGTCTCAGGGTGTCTCTGACGGCCAGTGTTTGTGGTGATTCCTGAAGCACGGGGCTTCAGGAAGTTCATATGGATCAGATGAAAGTCAGCTGTAACCTTAGGAGGGGAGGGAGGAGACATAAGATCTGGCTTAGGATTGATTGTCACTACCAGGTCCCTACTCATCTTCTGGTCACATAAAATCTGTCCCCTAAGGAGTCACCTTTTGGGAGAGATGAAATGAGCAGAAACCGTGGCAGTTGGCACCTAAGGGAGTCTCAGTAATATTGACTACAGAAATGGGTTGAAAAAGAAGAAATTTTCAAAACCAAAATGTAATGCATTAATCTCATCTCAACAAGACAGTTACTCATGGAGTGGAGAAGCCAGAAATATTTGAGGTGGAAGAAAGGAGTCAGTGAGTAAAACAGGATCCAAGTAAATCAGAGGTTTGGGAGAAAGATGTGTAACTTCATGCACTCAGCTGTCTACAGCTGCTCAGAAGGGAAAAGCATGTGAGCTAATGAGTCTTGTATCATGTCCATCCCCATTGTATTCAGGGTTGCAAGGACCAAGATAATCTGAAATTAGATGCTTTTTGCGTCTTATTTTAAAGAACTCGGTAAGCCTCTGATACTCCTCTGACTGTGCTCAAAAAGGAACAAATTTTGTATCATGATCATTTCTATGGTGGAAATAAGTAGTCCTCTTGCATAAAGAGGAAACCATCCTTTAACACTAAATTCAATGCCTTGAGAATAATATCTGCAAGAGGGAACACCCAAATCTAAATCTTTCTCTTCCCAGCCTGAGTACTCCAACCCTGGATCCTCAACAAATTCATCCACTTTCTCAAAGGGAAGATTAGAATGTGGAGGACTTCTTTTGATTTTTCATTTTATCAGTTGTTTACCTCAACTGAAACTGAAAATAGCTGTGGGCATAATTTGAGATGTCTGAAGTTTCATATCTACAGTTTTATGTAAACCAAGCTTTTTTTTTTTTTTTTTTTTGTAGCTAACTAATGAAAGAAAAACACATAAATGCTGTGTACTGTTTGAATTCTCTAATGCTTTGCTGAACAAAAGAATTAAGAAGTCAATAAATATCAGCATGTCCTATGGCAAAAGAGAATGGTGATGGCCTCCTTAGAGTTTTCTTCAATTTTCTATCTGTGCTTTATAGTACGATGTAGTGGTATAGAGTAGTGCTTTATGCACTGCGATGTTGTAATTTTACTTTGTCAACACAGAGAAAGGCTTAGGCAAATACCCAGTACAATACCTGGTAGACGCTGCATAGTTCAAAGACCAATGTGTTAGAACAACACATTGTGGCGATAACTGATATTTGATGTAATTATATGTTCTCTTGAACCATTATAATTAAGGTGCAACGTGTAATAGTGGAAAAAGTCGATTAGAGATTATGTGAAGTGGGCAATTTGGCTGTAAGAAAGGCTGCTCCAATGTTAAAAATAGGAAGTTACTATTAGAGGCAGAAAGAAGAGAGATAAACAAGATGAATCCAATTAGATGAACAAGGAATACAGTATAGTATTGAAATTACAAATTGATGATAGCCTTAGAGGCAAAAGAATACCTGTTAACACATGAAGAAAGGAGCTAAACTTTGATGTTAAAAAAAAAAATAAAAAGAGCCATACCATTATACAGTCTTTCTTACACAGCCATCTGCAGGTCTACTGCTGCGTAATAAGGCAGGAGACTCAACCTGTGCGTGGGACCCCCAAGAGCCACACACTCCATATTCACGGGGACGGTTTGTGTGGCTTCAGCTACACTTAAGTGTGCAGCCAACAGTCTCTGCCTTGCTGAGGAACACTGACTACAATTTTCAGCCTAATAGATCACGGCAGATTATAGGGCAACAAAGGACAGAGGGAGAAGAGCAAGGATGTGTAATGCAGCTGCTGGGAGTATAGAAAGCAGACATCACCGCCAGCTGCTTAATTACATTTTGCCAGTTTTCACTACAAAGCCCGTAACTTCTCTCTTTTTTAGATGATTGTTTGGGGGCTGAGGGACTTGAAGGTATTTTGATGACGAATTAGAAGGGAGGGGAGGAGCAGAGGGGAGCAAAGTCAATTAGCAAGTAGAAAGTTGACTGCTGTGACATGTGTTAGTGCTGTGCCAGGGAGGTGGTGCTGGCTAGGATGTGACAGGTCTTGCCAAGCAGAGGGGCCCAAGCAGGCTCTGTAGGTACCCATGGGGAAGAAGGAGTGGAGATGGGACACATGGGAAATGTTAAGGCAGAGATGGTTTCCTGAGTAGCTGGGGAGGAGAGAAAGGCAAGTTTGATGTGGGACTTTTGGTCTTTCCATAGCGGGAAGCGGTTCCTGCTCTCCTGAAGGATACTGTAGCTTGTTTAGTCTCCCTGGTGAGAACTTGTGCCATTGTAGGTGAAAAGTGCCAAGGTCTTTCCTTTAAGGCTCTAACTTGGGGGTACAAAACGGTTATAAAAATGCCTGAATTTTCTGTAAAAGTCTATCTCCTCTTAAGATCTACTAGTGACTGGCTTTGCGTGCTGGGATTGCTGCTCATAACACAGAATAGGTGGGACAACCTCCCGTTTACAACGTGTCTGTAATAAGGGAAAAAAAAAGCTCAATCAATCAAGGGAAATGCAGGAAAACCCCCACCCTCACACAGTTTTAAATTCTGGCTGTGCTCTCCCCATTTCTTAGTTTCTTATTCGTCTTCTCTTTCATCAGCTCTGCTCGTGGGGCAGGAACGGTGTACTTAGTCTGGTTTCCTGAGGAGATGAGATCTCTGTGTGCGGATATAACTCTCCTCCTATTAATTTTTGGAACTGATGTTGGATATTAGCTGAATATAATAAAAGGGCATAATCTAATTTTCTACAATTTTAATGAAATTTAATATCTGGAGAGGGACCTTCCTATTATCCTAGCTGAAGAGAGTAAACTCACCCTTTATTAGATAATTGGTATTCGCGTGCTTGTACTTCTCAGAAAAGAGGCAGAAAAAAATGGCCAAATACTTTTATTTGAACAGAAGAGTGCAAAGCATTATGAAGGAAAATTTGGGAAATTGTTTTTTTAAAAGAACTAGCTGTAATTCACAAGGACAGCATGTTTTCCCCAGAAAACCTAGAAAAATAACAGCATTATATACAAGGCAACTGTATCATGAATTGAGAGAACTTATTAGGGATGGATTTTTCCCAGACTGACTGAGAACTGATGCTAGTACCAAGCCTGAACTGGATCCCACTGTGCAGACGGCACGTTAGAGTAAATAAAAGCAAAGGGAGAGACTGAGGTGCTGAGAGACCATTAGAGTAATAGAACAGGAATCTCTAAAGATGAAAAGAGCTGAGCAGAACATACTAAACCACCTTACATTGAAGCACAAGTAATCCTCAGAATTTGTTTAGGGTAACCAGATGTATGTGCATATGTGGAGAGGCAAACTGTAAGAACTGCATCCTGTAAAAGCAAAACAGAAGGTGTTTTAACTCCCTAAACCTCACAGAAAAAAAGGAAGTTGCTACGGCATAACACACTGGCAGCATATCATCCCTCAAAGAGTCGTGTGCTTGCCTTGAGAAGCGTGGGATTGCGCTGTGTGAAGCATGCACCTGGGCAGCAAGGTACTCTGATAGGTGTCAACAAAGACACTAGTGAACTGTTGGATCATGACTCTGCGAAGGGGTTTTTAGAAGCTGTCACAAATGTGCACTGCCAACAAGCTGGCAGTACTGTTTAGAAGTGTCATCACAAGGTGACGATGTCTAGTTGTGCAGTGTTTCAGGGTATGGAGTGATGCTTAGCTGTGGTGCACTCAGATTGAAGTGTTGAAGGAATCCAAAGGAATTGAACAAATTCTCTGTTTTGTGCATGTTTTAAAATTTTCACTTGCTAAACATCTCTGGGGCTTCTGATGAATGTGAGAAACTGTGGCAAACTATGAAGATCTCCATTCGCTGTTGTTTGAACATCAGGGCCAATGACCTCTACCCTGTAAACGCTAGAGGAAGCTCCTCATGGTCATAACAGACAAATCTAAATGAAAGACCACCCCACCCCAGGGCTAAAGGCAACTGGCCTCTATCTCCTGCCTTCTGACTATCTCTGCCACAACCCTGGTGATGCTGATGATGAGACAAAAAAGAGCTAGAGCTGGTAACAACAGTCCTCCTGTATGCAAAGGGTGACAACCGGTGCTTTGCCTTTGGAGCACTGACTCTAATCCAGCAGACGTGGCTGAGTTTTCAGGCACCCGGCTCAGTGTGTCTCTATCACAACACTCCCACTACATTTTGTTGTCATTCTCAGTTAAGAGCCAACAATACATACCCCATGCATGATTATTTGTCACATCAGAAGAATTTACCTCTCCAAACTTAGCCCCATCATCGTTCATAGCCTCTCTAAGGACAGCCAGTCGCCCACGCAGACTGCCTCAAGCTGACAGGTGCCTCCTCAGTTGCTCATCCATCAGATAAATTTGGTAAATTAGACAGCAGGCTTTTGGGTGGCAGGTTTCTGAGGTCTGCAGGCAGAATTGGCTGAATGGAAAGAAAACTGGTTAATGGTTGAATAGCATATGTTGCAGCTTTGGGGCTTGACTTATTTGTATCTGCTCAGAACCACTTAATAATCACACCTCCTGGTGAGGGGGAGAAATCCTTTCTCCTTTGTTACTTAGGAACTGCTGACGGTACTCTTCATCTTGCAAGAAATGCCCCCAGTAATACCAGTGAGGAGAGAAGTGACCTGTGGTCTTTGCTGCTACAGGTACGCTCTTCGCTGTACCCTGGGCTGAGTTTCACAGCTGTACCAAAGGTAAACTGGGATATATTATCCCAGCTGGTATCACATTTTTTCTTTTAAAAAGCAGGCTTAATATATGTTTGTGAAAGCTAATATATTTAGATTGCAAGGAAAAATATTAATTCAGTTGGAGAAAACAGTGAATATGTTAAGAATTATAAACTGGGCAAAGAACTAGCTGAGGGAAGTACTGGTTTTGAGGATTGCTTTATAATCCCATTCATTTCCTGTTGAAAGGTGGGATTAACCATGGCTGTTTCACAATCTTGCAAGACAATGAATTCAGAGCCTGGCTATCTTTACTATCATGAATTTATTTATTTATATAATTTTCTTCACAACTTGTCCATAAGGGACTTAAACAATTTTTTGCTAGAACACTGCTGCAGTGCCCCCTCCCCAGTGTTCTTGCATCTAAACAACGCCAATGCTATACAGATTTCTTCAAGGAAACTTCCCACAGTTTTTATTTCCTGTTACTGTCCTCTGGACTGTCTCCAGTGGGTTCTTACCCACCAGTGGTTTCAGGCTGAGCAGCGTGTAAGGATTACTGCTTCTGCCATGAAAGTTACAGTCCTGTTTATACATTTCACTACTATGTCTGATGTTGCTGGCTTTTACCTGTCATGAGCCTCTGAACTCTCCCTGCACTTTGTATGATGTGACTTGTCATGACTATAGTAAACTGGCAACCTAACAGAAGCCACAGGGCTATCAAAACAGGAGCTTCATATTATATCTGTAGACTCAAAATACAGGAAAATTTTCAAAATGTCTGCTATACCATTTACAGAAAAGTACAATTAGCAATTGATCCTTTAAGCAGGGAGGCTTGGCAGCTGGTCAACAGTGGTGTCCCTCAGGACTCAGTTTTGGGGCTGGTTTTGTTTATTATCTTCATCAATGATCTGGATGAGGGGATTGAGTGCACCCTCAGTAATTTTGCAGATGACACCAAGCTAGGTGGGAGGGTTGATCTGCTTGAGGGTAGGAAGGCTCTACAGAGGGACCTGGACAGGCTGGATC
>VXBH01007185.1:908818-928788 GCA_013400035.1 Rynchops niger
GAAACATCTAGATGTGGCACTTCAGGGCATGCTCTAGTGGCAGAGATTGTAGGTTGTTTGGTTGGACTCGATGATCTCAAAGGTCCTTTCCAACCATGTAGATTCTGTGATTCTGTGAGGCAGAGCAGAACTGGGAAGAAAACACCTTACCTCATTTACATTGCAGAAGAAAGGTAATGACAACGTTTTCTTTCACTTGATAATGCAGAGGTGGAGAAAAAAGTAGAGTGAAAAATTCCTAAAGAAGCTTGGGAGTATTTGCCACATTTTCTTTTTTTATATCAGTTCATTCTGACATTAATATCCTGTATTTCTTTGGGTTAAAGAAACAGAGAGAAAAAAGGGGATTTGCAAAGATGGATCATTTGAAACCCCTTTTGAAGTGAAAGGAAAATGAGATAATATTCATGCATATATTGTCTGCCTATATCAGGTTCCTAGCTGGGTAAAGGGATACCTACGTGTTGGGAACTGCCTTAGGAATCAGATTTCCTGCTCGAGTGGTTGAATAAATATTGCAGACGTGGTTGTCCAAAGTAGTGTTCTGTCTCAGAGCTCTTCAGTTTTTAAACTGAATATCAAGAAACATCCAGCAGATGGACAGTCAAAGAATGATTCAAACAATGCAGTGGTCAATCTTGTTTCAATCAAATCTCACCTATGTAAAGAGCAATAATGACCCATGAACCAGAAGTACGGGGGACAGTTTCCCAACCTACAATACAGACATGTATAGCATAGGTGAAGAGAGCAGCCTGGGAAAGGTTTAGATCAGCTTGGTGATAATACTGTCTCATCCCTGATTTTATCAGTACGGTGGCTTCCAAAAACAAAAATATGTGTTGATGTGGGCTAATGTAAAGAAAAGCCTGACATAAACTTGGTGGAGCGGCACATGAAGGATCACATTGACAGTTCCTGCAAGTCCTCTTTCAAAGGGCATAAATGAGGAATAAGTACCTACAGGACCAAAAGGAAGGAAGGAAAGGAGTCTGGTGCATGGCTCCCTTGCCAGCCCCCACTCAACATCAGGCCAATGCAGATCTTTTCTAGGAGATGTGCTGCACATGGTGAATGAGACTGTGTGTTCAGACTTTTGGTTCAGTATCAGTAATTAACATTTGCTTCCTATTAGGCATTAGCACCTCTCTATGCACTTCTCTCTGTTCCTTAATGTTACTTATAAAGGATCCTTTTAGGTATGAAGTGACATTGAAATAGTAGGGTAAGAGCATGGTTAGCATAGGATGCCTAATTTGGCTAGGCAAAAGCCCCAGCAATGCTGAAAGAGAATAGAGCAGTGTAAATTTTCTTAGGAATCAAGCCCTTCTGTAGCATCTCTTCTTTTAATCTCAGAATAAAAAGGGAAATGCCCTATACTGGTATGCAGTGAAACACAAACATTAGCTGAAGAAATTGTTGTTATGTGGAGGAGCTGAGTTCTTAATGTTAACTCTCAAATGGTGATATTTCACTAAGTGCTTGCGAATATGTCTACCTTTTAAGCTCCTTGGGTGGAGGATTATCTTTGCTCAAAGATCATCCTTGTCTTTAGTGTAGCCAACCCACATCATAAAATCACCATTTAGTAAGAAGCAATAACTGAGTTAGCATTCAGTTTCGCCTGTGATCTCCAAAATTAATATGACTAGGCTATTACAACAGCTGTAATGGTGAATTTAAAGGTGGTACAGAACCTTTTCTGCTCTGACGCCGTATTGTCAGAAAGTTTCTAATGTACGTCGGTCGTCACAACAGTGAGGTCATTTTCACTGTGGAGATAATTTCCTACACTGTTACTTTTACACAACTCTCTATTGCAATAAGGGTGAAGTTCCTGTTATGAGAAAAATGTAGAGAGTAGCTAATTGTACAGGTCTAGCAAGCCTGCAGGTGTTTTACTGTGGTTTCTAGAGTCCAACTAGCATTTAAAAAATGTATGCATATCTTTTATTCATTTTTCTTCCCGCAGATGTTTTTAAAGTCAGCCTTTCCTTTTGGGGCAGAGGGCACAGCTGTTTTTATAAGGTTTTAGTCTCAACTCATCTATCCTCTTGTTTTTGGCGTTCCTGGTGCTCACCCCACATTGGCCACTGACTCGACAAATTTGGAACCAGTATGATCCTTTTACTGATCAGTCTGATGGTAGGTTCCACACACAGAGAATTTCCTCGTGATACCAAAGTAAAGGTAATTCCTGAATCAAAGATTGCTGACCCTCTGCCGTGGCTGCCCTACCAGAAGTCATCCATCCACAATCTTCACTATTGTCTTTCTTCTTCTTTGTCCCTCATGTTGAACGTGCTCCTTCTCACAGCCTTTTTTCTCATTCACTGGTGCCGTGAAATCTGCCATACTATCAGTTAAAGGTGTGGTTTACTTCACATATGTAAATCATTCTTTTTATATCAGCCTTAATTTTATAACCATGTAATCGCGTTATCCAACATTCATTTTCATATGCCAACATCACACTGCTCTAGTTGAACATCACCAGATCACAACATTTACTGAAAATACTTGGTATAGTAAAATGTTTGAACATTCCCATGCATAATGCAAATATAAATTGTTGGACAAGCGAACTTCTGAAATTATATTGGGCAAACCTTGCATTTTCTTGATAACTCTTCAAAAAATTAAGATTTTATGCTGAGTTTTAGCAGGAATTTATTGAAGGCTCAATTTCAGTATTCTTTCACAGAGAAGGAGCATAAGCTATAAGGCAATATTGTTTGAATGAAATATTATAGCCAAGATTAAAAAAAAAAAATCATCCAGAGTTCTTTCTGGAAAACGCACTGTTGAGCTGTTGGATAGCAAGTGCCCAGTGCTCATATAAAAAGTTTGAGAGTCTTAGATGGCTTTGTTTATTGTCATCTTGGGCTTGAAGTCTCATGCCACAAAGAGGCACGAGAAAGAATTGCACATTGAATTGTAACAACAGAATAACGAAATCAAATGCAGGTGTTTCTGCCCGTTGATAAAACGGACTGGTTGGCAATATGGGAAAGCAAAGCTGGAAAGTGAAATAGTTGGAATATCTCAGTCCTCAGCTATTTTCGTAAGACAGTACAATAAGAAAAACAAAGAGAGAACTTGATATGTTTTAGGACAGAGCCCGAGAAGAGATAATAGCAAGTTTGCCATTGCTTGACATCAGTCTAGAAAGTACAGTGAGAACCGTTTCATGCTGTCAAAAGAATGATTACTGACTATTTCAGCCCTGGGTTTATTGTTTCTCAATTAATAAAGAGATGACATCAGTAGCATCAAATGATAGTTCCAGATGCTGCATAAATCCTGAATTAATGGAACATCTTAGAAGGCAGGAGGCTCTGGCCTTCTGACAAGTTTCCCTCATCGATAACTCTGTTTCTGCTAAGGCAACCAGTTGTTACTCTTCAGCTGAAGTAGGTAGCCTTGCCATGTCACAGTTTTTGATAGCTGCTTGGGAAAGGAGGAAAACTGTGTATTCCTACTGTGCGTAACGGAGAGGACAAAGTGAAGGGCTTAATTTTTCTTAGGGATTTCTTTTGAGTGTTTACAGTAGGTATTAGGAAAATGTTTCTAATGATAATGCCTGTGCAGAAAAGGAATAGATTGCGTTGGAAGGGGAGAAGTGATGTTTCTGTTACTGGGAGTTAGAAAAACACCTTTCAGGAAGGACTTCATTCTACTTGATTCTTCCTCGGGTCGAGGGTCAGACATAGATTACCAAGATGCAAATAACAAGTAGATAAGTAGATGACCTTTTAAGACTTTTTTTCCTGTTGGTTATTTTTTTTTTCTTTGGTTTGGTTAGGCTTTGTTGGTTTTTTTGCTTGGTGAGGTGAGTTTTTTTATTATTTTTTTTCATTTTAAGCAATACCCACACAGACACACTTGCATCATGGGGATTTGCAATTAAATCTGTGTTATTGGACACAAGGTCCTTAATGATTGCCCATGTAGAAATTCACATAAGAGTAAAATAGGATTTTAGACTGTTATGACTCATTGAATTATGAATAGATGTTTTTTTAAAAATCCAACCACCTACTGTATGATACTTAAGGACTCACAAATCATTTTATTCAAGATGCAACTTTAAAGATAAATATGCTTTCATCACTGATCTGCTTTTTGCCTCCATGAAGTCATTTCACTGTTTGAGTGACTCATGATCATCCTATAGCAACATGGTTGTCCAATATGAATTCCAGTAGTATAATGTATTCCAGAAAGTATAAAGCATTGCAAGTGAATCATCCTCAGGCATATGCAAGCAAAAGTGACATTCTAGAGGCTCTTCATTGTGTAATACAGATATGATGGATTCAGTTCTTCTGTCTCATTAGATATTAGAGTGAGCCAGATATTTTCTCTTATGTATAAAATCATAGCATCATTTACATTGGAAAAGACTCTTAAGATCATCAAGTCCAACCATTAATTTAACACTACCACAAGTCCACCACTAAATCATGTCCCGAAGTGCCACATCTATACGTCTTTTAAATACCTCCAGGGATTGTGACACAACGACTTCCCTGAGCAGCTTGTTCCAATGCTCGATAACCCTTTCAGTGAAGAAATTTTTCCCAATATCAATCCTAAACCTCCCCTCGCACATCTTGAGGATGTTTCCTCTTGTCCTATCGCCTGTTATTTGGGAGAAGAGACCAGGCCCCACCTCTCTACAGCCTCCTTTCAGGTAGTTGTAGAGAGCGATAAGGTCTCCCCTCAGCCTCCTTTTCTCCAGGCTAAACAACCCCAGTTCCCTCAGACGCTCCTCATAAGACTTGTTCTCTAGACTCTTCACCAGCTTTGTTGCTCTTCTTTGTACACGAATTTGCCATCCCATTCTACACAGTTTCCTTACTTAATGTTTCCCAAAAATTAGGGAATGCTCAGGTCTTTAATATGACCATAATTTGTCCTATGTCATTGTTTTTACTTTATACAGTTCCATAGATACAGCAGGGCACTTTGCTTGAGTATAAAACTGTATCATATGACACTGAGTATATTTGCGGTCTTAGGAAACTTGTAAGTCTCTGCAGATGCCAAGAGCAGTAGAATGAGACAGCATTGTTCCCTAAACAGCTCGCCCTGCAGAGCAGACAGTTTGCAACTACACTATGTACTGCATGGTAGAAACAGCAGAGACCTGAATGTCCCGAAACCTGGTCCTACCTGCCCATTTCTGTCCAAGATTGTTCCTTGTCTAATGCAAGAACAGTTGCCCATAGCTGTGGTTTGGCTAGAGTAGGTGACCTGACCTTCTCCAGGCATGCCAGTACCAGCCCAGTAGGACCTGCCTTGCCTGACTTTTGGTGTTGTTATCAACAAGTGTAGCTTGTTAGCAGAGCCAGCGGTAGTCTGTTGGGGAAGTTACAGTGACTCAGTGATGACAATCTAAAAAAGAAAATAAAAAGAGAGAAGGATGGAATCATATCTAAGAATTGATTGCTGGTTTGTTTACTTTCTTCTATTTGGTTTCTTTTTATATGTATATATATAAAAATATATATGTGTATGTGTGTATATATGTATGTTTATAGTTCACTCAAAAGCTGAAAAAGAATGCAAAATCCCTGAAAGCAGAATTTTACTTATGAGATTGCTAGCTTTGACAGATTACTACTGACTCTAGAAATGGAAATTATGCTTCTATGATATTATGACTTAATACTAAGGGGAATATTACTGTAATCTCCTTTTTTTTTTTTTTCTTTTTTTTTCCCTCTGCTAGTTATGTTCTTATTCAGGTCTTTCACCAGGTCTGTGACTGTATAACTGACTCCACTAGTTTGGTCCCAGATTTGCACAGATATGAGTCAGAAGAAATGGAGAGAATCTTTGAGATATAAAACTCAGTTTGAATACAGTGAAGGAAGGAGGGTCCACACTTTTTTAACATACTGTCATTTATGTTGAGTATGCTCGTAACTTCAGACCTCTGTAAAAATATATCTGGAAAGAGAAATGGATATATTAAAAATGTTTATATTACAAATATGTTTATATATAATTATAGAAATATAAAAATATTCAGCTCATTTCAATGGGATGCTCATATTTTCTCTCTAGCAGCAAATGGAGCCTACTCTATAAAGTGTTTTTCACAAGCACACCAAGACCTTTTTTTTTCATTTTGCCTATGGTTTAGTAAGACTCCTTGACTTTGATTGAAAAGTCACTTGATAAATAATGTAATTATCTTGTCCACCTCTGTATGCCCCATTTACAACATAGCAGATCATTTGGCAGCACTTCATTAGCCAGAGAACCGTGTGTCTTAAGTGAGCAAAAGAATATATTTTAGAATGTAAATATTAAAAGAGATAATTTTTTTAATGAGTTCAAATGGCACATTAGGTACAGGGTATGTACATGACTTAAAATCTGCAAAAGGAAACTCCTTTGAAATGTCCACTGACAAAGGGGTCATGTTTGTCTCAGTGTTAACAGGTTGCGTGAGTCACATTGTCTGCTGCAAATAACATACATTGCAAATATGGTCTGTCTATGGGTCTGCAAAGTCGTTTTATGAATTGATCTTGAATGGTGGGATGATTGAAAAGTATTCACTCTGAAGACTGGAGGAACAATTTTCAGTCTATGCTGTTTCCTGAAGCTGCTTGCTTTCAGTACAAATTATTTCTGCTGTATAGGAAGTGACTTGAGTCCCATCCTATTATTCTACTGCCTGTTTGGATAAAAGTATTTTCAACTGGGAAGAGAAAAAAAAAGAAAAAAAGAAAAAGAATGTGAGTAATAAGAAAGCAAAAGGAATTACAACATAATGACAACTTTATGACAACATGTAATAAACCAGCTGTTGCTTGAATTGGTCTCCTTTGATTTTTAGATGCTAATGGTCTATCTACGAGTATGTATAAAGATACTGGAAGACTTCAAGAAGTCCAAAGGGAGGACATTGCTCCTGCAGTGGAATTATTGCATGAAACTTTGTAGAAGTCTTTTTGGCCTTTTATCACCAATACAGGTGCCTAGACATCCCTTTGCAAAATTTTCACTTCCCTCTGCAACTTATTTTTTTAGAGGTGAGCAGCAGCAGAAGGAAATGGAAGTGAAAGCTAAAAGTCTCATCGCGATTGTTTTCAATAACTGAATCATAGAAACGTTGGGGTTAGAAGGGACCTTTAAAGATCATCTAGTCCAATCTTCCCTGAAAGAGCTTGGGAGAAAACTTGTTTTAGAATCTCCTCAACACAAGATGCAAGGAAACGCCTTTGTGCTTCTCTGATTGCACCTCTGAAATATATTCAGTTGTAGAGGGGCTAATTTTCCAGACTCAAAGGAGTTATTTCATTTGACCCGAATGTGGGGGTTTTTGTGTATTTCATGGGTTAACTGCTGCAAACTGTTTTAATTTCTCTGGTACATTCCTCACTTTACAATATCTTCTCAGAATCATACAACTGTTGGCTGGACAAGATCTCTGGAGGTCTCCAGGCCAATCACTACCACTAGATCAAAAGCCAGTTGTAGCTTTGACTAGGTGAGTCTTGGAAACCTCCATGGCTGGAGGCTCCACTCCTTCTCAAAGTAACCTGTCCCAGGGCTGCACCACTCTCCTGGTGTATCTCCTCCTTCTCCGTTTGACTGTTTGAAACCTTCTACTTATTTGAATTGGCAATCAATTAAACATTGTTCCACAAGCTGATCTTTCTTTCTCCCTGCCTTTTGTAGTTATATGACTAGCACCTTCCAAGGTCCCCTTCAGCAACGTTGCCGTTGTGACTTTAAGGTGGAGGACATGGGTTGATCTATTAGGTAGGATGATTATTTTCTTTGCAAGCAGGTTTTGGAAAGATTGAGAAAATTGTAACAAGGAAACACGTGATTTCTAACTTTTGCCTGGATACAAGTGTAGTTTATCACAGTAACTGACAGGCTGCATTGTACTGAGGACTGATGAGCTCATTGAAGTAGTGAATAAAGATTATGCACCTCTAATGATAATTCTACCTTTGATACTTTTGATTATCTTATCAAGGGAAAACGGAGTTGATCTTATTCATGCTTATACGTTTCTTCCAGGGAAATCACAATAAGTTGTTACCGGCAATTGCTTTAGCTGTTCAAAAGCTCTGAAATGCTACTACTGTGTGTCATTTCTTTTTTAAATCTGCTAAGCAGATGGAGGCTGGTGAAGGTGGGGTTTTGCAACAATGCTGTTTCCATGTATCTGAATCTGAGTGTTAGCCAGTGCTTGAGCTGGTTACAGCTGGGCTTGAAGGAGTTCTGAATTGAGGAGAGAAAAAGCAATCACTTTGCTATTATCTGAGGATGGAGCAAGAACAAAATTTGAGTTTTGTAGTAAGTATTTTGGAGTAAGTATTTTCCATTTCCAAATCTCACAATTTCTGTAACATCTTAATTTGGAGAAGAGTTAAAAGTTAATAGAATGTTTGAAAAGCTAAACAAAGATTTGGGTAACGGAGTTCTGGACAGACATTTAGGCTGATGTTTATTCTTTTCACCTTGGTGGCAGCTGACACCGAAACAATAAGATTAGTCACCAGTTCTTTTTTCCATAACACCTCTGAGTTTTATATTTAGTGATCTCCTTTATACCACATGCCATTTCTAATAGTATCCATATGAAGAAAAACACATTTTCCTAACTTTTCTGAGAATAATCTGAGCATTTTTGTTCTTGCTGTAACACTAAAGAATAAATTAACATGTCACAAATTTAAACAATTTACATAAATTATTGAAGGAAGGATTGAGCTCAACATGCTTACATTAAGCTGTCTTCAGGTAAGTGTATCTACATGAACTAGCTGTGTAAACCTACATCATAGTTGGTAGAGATTTACTCAGTGCTGTCAATGGAGTCTGAAGAGCAGTTCAGCTCATCCTAGACACCTATACTGTAGACACCTACGTCAGGTCAGCGTAATAGCTCTCTAGACTCAGACTCTGAGTAGATCCCCACAGAGAATAACAGCTCTCCATGCACAGGTGTCTGTTTCACATGTTCTAGGGGATCCTGCCTGTCTTGATTCCATGCAGCAATCTAGCAATCTTTGCATGACTGCCTAGGCCTGTCAAAAAATTTTGACTGTTGACAACTAGCTTGGAGGTTTCTTAATTGAATTAGTTTTGTAACCCAGCTGTGCAGGGGACCTGGGTATATAAAGCTCACATTCATCCATATTTAGGTGTCTAAATACTCCACCTTGTGATTAGTAGTCGAACGAGGGGCTTGAATATCTATCCACAACACAGGACACCTGAGTGCTAGGCACAATTTCTTCAAAGGAGACTGGACCACATATGTTGAGAAAGGGCCTGACTACCAGGCTATCAAGTAGATTATAAGGGAGCCTGACCCTGAACTAGACTATGGTATTGATTGAGGAACAAAGCTAAATAAGTCTTTTCCTAAGACTGTGTTTTTATTAGTTTTGGTTGGATGGTTGGTTGGTTGGTTTTGTTGGTTTTTAATTCACAAATAATAAAAATTATGTATATTCCAGGGTTTTGCTTCTGCAAAATCAGTTCTGCCCCATTTCAAATAAACCACAAAATCATAGAATGGTTTGAGTTGGAAGAGACCTTCAAGATCATTTATTTCCAACCCCCCTGCCATGGGCACTTACCACTAGACCAAGCTACTCAAAATCCCATCCAGCCTGGCCTTGAACCCTTCCGGGGTTGGGGCATCCACAGCTTCTCTAGGCAACCTGTTCCAGTGCCTCACCGACCTCTGCTGACATTATAATGCTGATATTAGTAGTTATTTTAGCTTTTTTCCCATTATATATCCAAACATTTCAATAATGTGTACATACCTGATGTTCTTAACTTACATTTACTGCTTCATAGATTTCATGTCACTTTCAATCACAATGATACAATGACATTATCCATTCACTATTATTTATATGTCAGTGAAAATGAATATGCTCCAGAAAAGATGCAGATGCATCTGCCTACCTTTGAAATGCAAAGAAAAATTGATAGGCACTTGACATGAAGTGTTTTTGTTGGGCGTTTTGTCATGTCAATGCAAAAAACCTCCCTTGCTGCTTCTTAAACTTAGGTAGTACTTATGCATTTCTGTCAGCTTATTTTTTGGTGGCATCGAAAGAAATACGTCTCTATTGGTGAAAAAGAGCTTTTACTGAACTCAATTTAAAGAAGTCTTCAGACTCTGTGCTTCACAGAATAAGAACAGAGAGTTCTCACAGAATAAGTTCTGAATTCCAGACACTTCGTCTGGAAATGTCTGTCTGTAGATGCCTAAGTCTTGACATCTGAATCTGTGAACGGATCACACCCTCAGGCCATGTATTTCTTCTAGCTCCTGTGTTACCCCTGTCAGCCCCACAGGTGTATCTTATCTCTTCTTTGGCATCTCAAGCAACAGTGGACAGCCAAATTTTTAGATTAATTCAGGACAACTGAAAGAGGCAGTCAGTAGCCTGTGGAATGGTATAGTTTACATCTTTCAATGCCCTTCAACAGTTCAACCCATACATGAATTCAACATAAGCTGGAATGTAAAAAACAAGAAAATCTAGTTAAGTACCAGGTAACATTTCAAGTTGTCTAAGCCTGTTGACATCTCACGATTTGGCATGGAAATTCCCTGAATCTCCTTTCAACCAATTGGTAGCGTGAGAAGTTTGTTCAGCTGATACAGAAATGACTGTCAGAGTGATGCTAGATTCAAACACTGGGTACAACCCGTAAAGAACTATAGAACAGGGCATTTAGGTGGTAGGTACAGGTCCTCTGTAATCCGTTAGGTTACTTGTGCAAAAGATTCCTTGTTTTGAGTACAGAAAACACACGGTACAAAATCAGCCCCAGATGTATAGGACCACAGCTGTCTAAAAGGTATTCTGGGTTTCAAAGGCACCTGGTAGAAGCTAGATTAGTGTGAGCAGGCAACAGAGACCTGACAATTATATCGCTCAAGTCCAGTTAATTGCATGGTCTCAAAGAGTTGTGTCCCTCTTTGGCTGATCTGTGGGAATTAGATTTCCTAGATAGCCTAATGAATTGAGCCAAACTGGGTACCCTAAATCAGTTTTTAACTGAAATTCCCTTTGACAAGATCTTTTTTTTTTGTTGTTAATAAACCTCTGTATTACACATTTAATGGTTTCAGCTCTTTTTATGTCTCTTAAAATTTATTAGTATGCAACCCTTATGACATCTTCAAAATGACTCAGGAAATTCAGTCGTAAATAAATCTTTCAAGCGTGCAGAATACCTTATCAATTTCAGAAACGGAATAGTTATCTCAGTTCTTCATTTTAGTAGACAGCAAAGTATTTGTCTACTTTTCTGTTTCTCCTCATTATCAAATCGTAACAATATCTTGTCAACCACACTTTAGCACAGCCTTGATGTCTTTTGTCTGTCGTGAACTATAATTTGAACAGTGTTGTACCCACAAGTACAAATTGCTCCTTTATGAAAAATCTTGTTGCTAATTAAAAGTTAATCTGATAGTGTAATTTATTTGTTCATACTTGTGTATACAATATAAACCTGACCTTAAGTCTTAATTCCCATACAGCATAAATTGCATAGCCCGTTCATAATTTGGTAGAGCCATAACCTATAGTTATAGTAAGAATTCAGCAAGAAAAGAAACTAAGAACTAAAGGACTGTAGGAAAGAATGCCCGTCTAGCCTACACACTTTGGACAGTTGTTTTTCCTCCTCTTGTCCCTTGTTTCATTATCCACTCTATCTTCTTACACATGGCCAATGGCCTGAGTCTTTGCCCTGTTCCTTAACCCTGCTCACAAACCCTGGATTAAAGTCCACTCTGAATTATAGGTTGGCATTCGGGTTTATTGACAACACAAGCACACAGCTACTCCATTCCTTGACTTAAATGGCTTCTTTCTTGAAAGTTCACTCCAGGACCTTATTGTTTCTCCTTGTAGTTTGTGTGCTAAAAAACCCCTATTCTTCCTTCCAAGGCAAGTTGGTGATTAGCAGCACAGCACCATTGAATTGGCAGAGTTTCAGATGACTATGTGGTATTCCGACCAGAAACGTCTTGCTCAACTCAGCCATCCTAAATCCAACATGAAATTGGTCCCTATAGTCCAGGAATGGGAAAGGTGAACCGTTATTACTGTGACTTAAAGGTGATAATGCATATAAGCTGGAGTTAATTCCACTCTGTCTAAAAACTGAATAAGAAAATAACAGACCATAATTAGCAATTTGGTATTTTCTTGGGAAATCTTTTTAAAGCATGGATGGGTTAAGAGCATGCTTTTTTCAATGTCCATATCAAAACACTTTACTTTCCTAGTGAGCTAGTTTCCCCACTGCAGAAATCTGGTATAAATAATAGCTACTGTAAACAGAGCTTTGAAATGATCAAAATACAGATTCTGGAACTGTACAGAGTTATTTAACACTGTTCCTACTTAGCAAACTTCTGTTTCTACTTTCTTATGCTGAAAATGTCAAAACAAGAATTTTTAACACTGTCAAAGAGCTTTCTCCACTGTTTTCAAAACACATTTTGTCTAAATTGATATCCTGCTTTTTAAAATTTTGATATAATAGTACTCTAATGGTAAACTGCTTTCAGAAAATTTGATCAGCATACTATGGAGGTTTTGAGAAGATGTTAAAACTAAACTAATATCAACAATTATAATGCACTTAGTTGTACAGATTGACATTGCAGTCCTGGATACGTGTAATGGGGGCCTAGTGGCAATGTGAATTGCACTTCTTAATCACAAATATAAAATTATTTCAAAGGTGGAACAACCTCTGGCAGAATCACCTTCCTTAAAATAGGCTTTTCAGTGTGAATGTGGCTTTTGACCTCACATGGAGAAATGATGTAAAATCTCATACAAACCTCACTTTATATGCTTGTTACCCATCTCAGACTCTACTTGACAATTTTAAAATTTTAGAAACCTCTATTCTTTTGCGATATGTTAGTCTTTGGGGAAACTACCTTCTTTTTAGCATAATCAATAAATTAATGGTTAATATAAAACCTATACTGGGCAATCAAGCAGAAGTTTTTTAGGTCATTTACTTACTATATAGTAAACTGTGTTTGCAGTCACATGAATGTAGCTCTGAAATACTGTAAATGTTTCCTGTTAATAGATAAAAGTTTTGATTTGTTGATTGCAGATTGTATACAAACATTTTTTCAGGCTTATTCAGTGTTTTCTTGTGAAGATTTTGGAACAGCACATTAATGAAATGTTGGATATCAGATACTTGAGAGTCTCACATATTGGGAGTATAAAATTCTGGTTATTCACTGGGTCTGAAGGAATCAGTTATGGTTCTATGCCTCGTACGGAGATCTTCATGATTACAGCAGGGCCTTATATTTTGTCTCAGCTTTACCTTGTAAGCCTGTGTAAGATAGCCTGCAAATTCAGTAAATTATCTATATGCTTGGGCACCAGGAGCAGCCTCTGTTCCACCTAATTTGGATGTAAATTTAATTTTGAATAATACCTTACTGATAAAAACTGGAGAAAAAGACATTTGTTTGCCCTTCAAATTTCCTGGATATTTCTGGGTGCTTGGATTTTTCCAGCCTTACAGTTCTAGGTATTCCTCTTTCATTAGGTCAGTTTTACAAACATGAATAGAGACATATTGACAGCTGGGAACAAGTGCTTTTCATCCTGTGGCTGAGGCTAGGGACGGATGGTGCTGCAGGTGCTCTGAAAGGAGGAAATAATTCTCTCTTGTTGCTTTTCCTCCTTCTTCTCATCTTCATCTGCTTCTTTTCTCCTTCTGTATTCACAGTGCTGCTACTTTCTTCCTCCCTTTTGTTATAATCTTTCAGCAATATTTTTACCATTCTTTTTTTGGCTGTTATACCTTTCCTTCCATGTTCAACTTGCTGTGGCTGCCACAATAAATAAAAGGTGGTCCGAGTTAAATGTGTATTCTGGAGAGTTAAGTTTTCTTCAAGAATTCCTTGCATATTTTTACTGCTTCTTGTGGTGACAGATTCTTTCAGGCACTGACCAGTGGCTCCTTTTTTCTTATTCAAGCCAAATAATCTGTATACTGGCTTGGAAGTGCATTGGTGCCTAAACCCATGGCAGAGAATGGAAAAATCCTTCAGTCTTACACCCCATAGTCTTGTAATTTGAATGCCCCCTATGTTTCATCTCATCATTTCTACTTAGGGAAAAGTTTTAAAGTCCAAGAATTCATAGAGCCTATGTTACTTGTCTCGTATTAAGAGAACTGTCAATAGAAAGCAAGGGAGGGCAAAGAAAATCCTATGGTTTTTAAAATATCCAAATGTGGGTTCTAAGCATGTTACTGTTCTGTACATGTAGGTGATATGTGAGTTTGCATCACACATTAGACAACAGAAATAAAGAGACTGTGAAATGACCACAAGTAGCAAGGAAAACATGACAAACATTAGTTTGTCTGTACTGTAGAAGCTGCTATAAACTGCCTTTTGGTCAAAAAATATATTAATGAGTAACAAAGGAACGTCTTCAAAAAAGGCAAGAAGGAGGACCCGGGGAACTACAGACCAGTTAGTCTCACCTCTGTCCCTGGGAAGGTAATGGAGCGACTCATTGTGGATGTCATCTCCAAACACGTTGAGGAACAGGAAGTTATTGGAAGTGGTCAACATGGATTTACCAAGGGTAAATCATGCTTGACCAATCTGATAGCTTTCTATGATGGTATAACGGGTTGTCTGGATGAGGGGAGAGCCGCAGATGTCATCTACCTTGACTTTAGCAAGGCTTTTGACGCTGTCTCCCATAACATCCTCCTTAGGAAGCTGAGGAAGTATGGGCTAGATGAAGTGACAGCGAGGTGGATTGAGAGCTGGCTGTGTGACAGAACCCAGAGGGTTGTGATCAGTGGCTCAGAGTCTAGTTGGAGGCCAGTAACCAGAGGTGTCCCCCAGGGGTCAATACTTGGTCCAATTTTGTTCAATATATTCATTAATGACCTGGATGAGGGGACAGAGTGTATCCTCAGCAAATTTGCTGATGATACCAAACTGGGAGGGGTGGCTGACACTCCAGAGGACCGTGCCGCCATCCAGCGTGACCTGGACAGGCTGGAGAGCTGGGCAGAGAAGAACCTAATGAGGTTCAACAAAAGCAAGTGCAAGGTCCTGCACCTGGGGAGGAAGAATGCTAAGCACCAGTATAGGTTAGGGGTGGACCTGCTGGGAAGTAGTTCTGAGGAGAAGGATCTGGGGGTCCTAGTAGACAGTAAATTATCCATGAGCAAGCAATGTGCCCTTGTTGCCAAAAAGGCCAATGGAATCCTGGGCTGCATAGGGAAGAGTGTGGCCAGTAGGTCGAAGGAGGTCATTCTCCCCCTCTACTCTGCACTGGTGAGGCCACAACTGGAATACTGTGTCCAGTTTTGGGCTCCCCAGTTCAAGAGGGACAGGGAACTGCTGGAGCAAGTCCAGCGAAGGGCAACTAGGATGATTAAGGGATTGGAGCATCTCCCTTCTGAGGAAAGGCTGAAGGAGCTGGGACTCTTTAGCTTGGAGAAGAGAAGGTTGAGGGGAGACCTGATTAATGTTTACAAGTATCTAAAGGGTGGGCTGAAGGAGGATGGAGCCAGGCTCTTTTCAGTGGTTCCCAGTGACAGGACGAGGGCCAATGGGCATAAGTTAGAACACAGGAAGTTCCATTCAAATACATGGAAGAACTTCTTTACGGTGAGGGTGACAGAGCACTGGAACAGGCTGCCCAGGGAGGTCGTGGAGTCCCCTTCTCTGGAGATTTTCAAGACTCACCTGGATGCAGTCCTGAGTGATGTGCTCTAGGCAATCCTGCTTTAGCAGGGGAGTTGGACTAGATGATCTCTAGAGGTCCCTTCCACTCTAAAGATTCCATGATTCCGTGATTCCATGTCAAATATTTGTAACTGAATAGTTTGAAGGGATGAATAGCAGAAGCCTGTGTTTTCTGCAGAGGACATAGGCAGCGCTAAGAGGAAGTTCCATGTAACTGATAAGTGTATCCTTCTAACTAGGTTTTCAGACCTGCAACATACTTCACTTGGCCATAGAAAAAAAACTCAGAAATCTCTTGCCCAGTACATGTGCCAGATGCCCGGAACAAAAAAAAATGAGAGCTTTGAGTCCTCAATACCCCCAGAACTCAGTGTTCAGGAATTGCCAACAGTAAGGGCACAAGATAGCACGTATATGATCGATGCAGTGATGGTAGATTTTTCGCAGAGAACAGTGATGACATTTGCATATCATGTATTTACTTTATTTGAAGCTGTATGATTTTTTCATTCCAGATACACTGCTTTAATCTCTCCCAAAGCTCTGCTGGCTTCAGCAGCCTTCTATGTGACTCCACCACCAGTTGCAATGTTGTGGGGCAGCGTGCTGCTGTGTAGCAGGACCTGGCTACTCTGTTGTCACCCACTCTCAACTGGTCCAACATGCTTTCAGTAAGGAAGGGCGTAGGATGGAATTTATTTTCTTGATAATCACTTTAAGCTGACTGGCATTTGGATCTCATAGTCTATAACATGTCGCGCAGCCCAACATGCGTGGGTGAACAATGCACAGTCATCAGCAAAGACGTCTGCTCTACAGCCGTTGATTTTGCATCGGGTCTCTGCATGCTGAAAACACCATCTGGTAATTGAATGTGGATCTTCCACTGTGGCTGCATAAAAATATTGCTGCAGAAATTATGATAAAAAGGAAGCAGGGGGGAAATACAGCCTTACTTGGTACCACTGACAGTGAAATGCTGCAGCAATCTGCCATGCTCAGGAACCCTCGTGTCTAAGCCGTGAAGCTAGTGAGTAGCATTCACATAAGCGGCAAGACATCAGGATTTTTGAAAAGACGTCCAAAGATATTCATAACTTACAGCCTCAAAGGCTTTCATCTGACACAGATTGTATGCAAGTCTTTATTTTGCTGCACACTTCACTTGACTTTACCCACCTGTAAAAAGGGATTGCAACAGTCAGGTCTCAGTCACACTGAAAGTTCAATTGCCCTTCAGAAATAGTATTCCAGCAAGCTCCCTAACTGTGCAGCTGCCTATTGGTCTCAAAAGGATTTTTGCAGAGGTTCAGCACAGTGAAATACGATGGTTTATCAAGGCATGGGTAGTCACTTCGCTTTGTGAAGGGGGGGATATTGTTTGCATCATTGAACTTCCTGAGAACTGATCCTTATCTGCACCAGCCACATGACTGTCTGCTGACCGCCATCCATGTATGGCTTTATAGGAGTACCCATGATGACTTTTGTCTCACCCAGTGACATCCGTTTAGTAGCTTTGAGAATGCAAATTTGCTAGGGTTGCTAGCTGCTGCTTTGGGGCTTCTTAGAGCACTTCATCAAAGATGACAGACATTTTAATAAACTGCTACTATGTTCACGCCAGGATTTTCTTTTCATCAGTCAACTCTCACTGCTTGTCATCCCTACCTTTAGAACTACAGACAGTTTTTAAGCCTTTATAAAAGAACTGGAATTTTTCCTGATCCACAGCTTGCTGCTGCTCTTATGTTTTTTTGCCTACCCTTTATCTCTGACGAGAGAAAACTTTGGTCGTACGTATGTTTGGCTGTTTGGCAAGAAACTTGCATTCCTAGTAATTTCATGCAATACATAATGCATCTATAGATGTTCATAAGCTAACAGAATATCCATTTTCATCAAAACGGTCTAGATATTTCCACGTAGCAAAGCCATCTGCCTTTGCTATGACATTGTACACCATGTCCTGTGTCCCTGAATCTTTTCCATTAGATTTTCTTCTTTTTTTTTTTATTTTAGAACGACCAACTGCATTTGGGTTGCCTTTTGGGAAGTGCCATTTTGAATCACTCAGTATTT
The DNA here is from genome assembly GCA_013400035.1 of Rynchops niger. NCBI lineage: Eukaryota > Metazoa > Chordata > Aves > Charadriiformes > Laridae > Rynchops > Rynchops niger. Next base: position 926,682 of record VXBH01007185.1, read on the forward strand.
AATCTCTGAGTAGCTTTGACTCACTTGGCATCTGAATCCTCACTGCTGATGCCCAGACCAACCACCTATCTTGCATGGGTGATGTAATTCTGACGTCATGAACATAACATTGTGGCATAATGATACATTTAACAGCACTGTAGATCTTGGACTGTGCCTGCACCTGCACTGTCTTGTGCTTGCAAACTTGCTTGCCAGCTGGCCCTCAGCACAATGTTAGAAACAAAATATCATTTAAGTTTCCTTGCCAAACCCAGCATAGTCTAGGACCTTTCATGAAGTTTCAGTTCCCTGTAGATGAAACCTTGCCAATACGACGAGTTTATCATCTTGTGCAATGAACTTGATGGTACTGTTGAGTTCCCATATTTTTGGACCTCAGCGTGCATTGTAACCCATGACTAGGCACTAGCAACTGTCATGTGATACAGCTATTTTCAATACCATCGGTTACTTGGAAATAATTTAGGGGTCCCTGACTCCTGCAGTGAAGAACGCATTCAGTCCCTGCTATCAACATTTGTGTTCTCGGCTGATGGTCTGTTAGACAACTCCTGTTTCTTCCCGTTGCATTTTTCAAGATAGGAAAACTTGCTTCTAAGTAAATACATTGATCATGTTTTCTCTCTCCCAGCATGAAGGAACATTTGAGGAATGAAAGACCCTACTTTTGAGAGGTTTTCATGCTGAAGCGCTGTTGTTAGCCTATGGAGCTACATAAGAGGTATATCAGATTCAGAGGCAAAGGCTCAAACAAATACTGAAAGAGAAGGCAGGGTGGGAGCTCAATTTCCCAGCAGGAAGACCTTGTAAATTGGACTACAATTAGTTTTCTCCATATCCACGGAGAATAGGACAAGAAATAAAGAATGTAATTGATGGATATGGCAATTTAAATTAGATTATTTCCTAATATCTACTTCTTCAGTATTATTTTGGGGAAAATTGAGGTGTGCTCAAATTGGATAATTTCCTAATATCTATTTCTTCAGTATTATTTTGTGGAAAATTGGGGTGTATTCAAATTAGTGTACTGAACCCTTTTCTTCAGCGATTCATAGGATGATTAAGAACTGACTGTCACAAGTAGCACTGAGACAGTTTATTCAGATGAGATCTTCCGTGAAGCTGCTGTGTAGTGTGGGGATGGTGCCTTACATACTAATAGTAAAAGTCAATACAGGCACACAAGGGCCAACTGCACGAAAGCCATTTTGGTAATAACACATGGAGAAACTGCTGCAGAGTAAGCAGACAGAAGGCATCCTCGGGCACCGTGCCCAGCAGTGCTCTCTCAGCGTGGCTTGGACCACTGAAGTGCCTCGTGACTGAACAAAGGTACGGTGGTACAAAACCACATGGATTCAGCAAAATATAATTTTTATGCTGAAATGGCACAGGCAGCCAGCTTTGAATGCCTCTGGCAGGCTGGATCAATGCTGAAGTAGAGGGCGTAGGTGTTTATATCCTGCTTATGTGTCTGGGATGGATACTGTTTACCCCAAATGGCTTGGGGCTTTTTCTGCAACACCCAATTTATTAATCTTTATTCGAAGCATTAGCTGTATTCTCAGTACTGAACAGGCCAAAGATAGAAAGAGCTTCTCTTTCAAAGAGCTTACTGCCTCAGAAAAGTCAAAATAAAACTGGCAAGACAGCACAGAAGACTGAATAAGGTTTCTTTGTAATTTCTTAAGGATTTATTGTTATCAAATTCAATCCTGTTATGTACTTTTTGAATGGAGAGTTTGCTTGAGATGTTTTAGGTAGAGAATCACAGAATCACAGAATCATAGAATCTACATGGTTGGAAAGGACCTTTGAGATCATCATGTCCAACCAAACACCCTACAATCTCTGCCACTAGACCATGCCCTGAAATGCCACATCTAGACGTTTCTTAAACACCTCTAGGGATGGTGACTCAACCACCTCCCTGGGCAGGCTGTTCCAGTGCCTGACCACTCTTTCAGTAAAGTAATTCTTCCTAATATCTAACCTAAACCTCCCCTGCCGCAACTTCAGACCATTTCCTCTGGTCCTGTCATTATTCACTTGGGAGAAGAGGCCAACACCCACCCCTCTCCAACCTCCTTTCAGGTAGTTG
>VXBH01007185.1:929742-955633 GCA_013400035.1 Rynchops niger
AAGGGATGGAGATTCTCCCTGGCTTTCTTTTTGTTGATGTATTTATAAAAGCTTTTTTTGTTGTCCTTAATGTTAGTGGCCAGGTTGAGCTCCAGCTGGGCTTTTGTCTTCCTAATTTTCTCTCTGTATAACCTAACAAGATCTCTGTACTCCTCCTGACTTGCCTGTCCCTTCTTCCAAAGGTGGTAAACCCTCCTTTTGTTCCTAAGTCCCATCAGAAGTTCCTTATTCATCCAGACTGGCCATTTTCCCCGCCCTTTAGACTTGCGACACTTGGGGACAGCCTGCTCCTGGGCCTTTAAGATTTCCTTCTTGAAGAGTGTCCAGCCTTCCTGGACCCCTTTGCCCTTCAGGACTGTCTCCCAAGGGACTCTCTCAACCAGTGTCCTGAACATGTTATCAAATCTGTTACCAAAATGTTATCAATGTTATCAAAATCTCTGAAAGGCTACTGATCATAACGGCAAGGCAGTATTTTACAGCATAGTGTAAAAGCACAGATATTATTTACTGGGGAAAGAAAGAGAGAGGCCTCAGCTTTTTTGTTTTTCTCATCGAGACAAGCTTTTAGCACCTTTAGCCCAGAATTCTACATTTTATTCAAATGGAGCTCTGGGAAATAAAAAAAGGATATATATTTTTGCTTTCAAATCGGCACCAAATATTATTAAGACCATAAAATAGATGTGATAGGAAACATTGCTGGTGCTTCTTATCTAAATCTGCAAGCACATTAGCACTGTTTGCATTTACTCTCTGAAGTACACCTGACGATTTATTCTGCATGGAAACCATCACTTAAGTTAGTCAGTGCTTTCATAGCAAATTATGTCCATTTAGTAAAAGATCGCTGATCTGTTAACACTATAGTTTCTTGCTCTCCTGCAGCAATGGCAATTAATAAATCAACTTCTATCTCAGCTTCATTTTCAGTAAGTACAACATGAAATATATTAATTTCTAATTTGTAAAAGTTCATGCTGAGGAAAAGATTGTTTTTATTGTACTTATGGATTATATATTGAAGATTAAATTTAAGGTTATCTGGTCTTACTTTGGAGGACACAGGAAATGAGATCACTTTTTTGCTGGAATTCACTTATTTAAGTGTTGCCAAATTTCCCAGTACAATCTGAAAGGGACAGGATCCAACCAAGAGGAGACGAGGTTATCTTGTTTTAGTAAGAAAAATGCTAAACAGCACGGTTACAAATACAGAAATATGTTGACTATTTTCTTAGTGTACTAAGTGTTCAAATAGTTTCTAACCAGGTCAAGTTTCTTTTTGATGAGAAGTTAACATCCCTCCAATCTTGGATTAATTTTCTTTTTATTAGTCAATTGTTACATACTTGGCGGAGATTGTTAGAGATAGGTTTTGCTTGTCTTTATTCTTCAAACCTTTCCAATTCTTACAAGAGCTTTTTTTGGAGGATTACAGAGGAGAATCAAGAACTTAGTCTTGTTTAGCTGCAATCTACTCAAGGATCTATAATTATTCTCATTTTCCTTCATCAGCCACTTTCTGTAAAAACTGTATCTTTCAAAATAACTAAAATAAACAGAGAAATCCACTTGCTAATTTCAGCCTACAATATCTGTTTGTCAGTGTAAATTGTGCTAAGTCCATGAACAGGCACTCTTAAAGTACAGGGGAAAGTACAAAGTAGAGTACTCGCATTATGCTAGGAAAAAAAATTAACCAAGGAATATAAAAATTTGCTTGAGGTTCATGAATATTAACCAGTGAATTAATGCATTCTCATTAAATATGCATGTTTGGGTTGTTCACTTGATTACTCTTAGGGCCAGAATCAGGGGAACTGTCCTGACGTAAGACTACAGCAACATCATAAAGGTTCAGGTGCCTACATCTTACTGCTTATGCTATTTTTTGCTATTACTCCCTGACTCTCACTTTTACCATGAGTCTATTAAATACTCCATAGCAAAAGCAGAGAATTTCTCTGCTGCAGAAACGCTTGAGTGCCCTGAGCATGGACTTTTTCCCAGTTAACCTCATGTCCCTTGCAGCTTAGGCCACCCCAGCTGCAGTGATGCTGATACAACTCACTTGCCCTAGAATCCAAATCCAAATCAGCCATTCCATCAACATCAGAGCTGAGCACCTTCATACCAGGCATTCCTGAAGTGTACCTCTTGCATAGAGAGAATGAGAATGGACAACTTTTTCCACCTTTTGCCTTTCCACAAAACAGCTTTGATGTCACCTTTCCCATTCAATAGCCTCAATTCTTTCCATTTACTTCTCAAGTTTAATCAATTTACGAGATATGGAAGAGACAGAAGAACTTAAAAATAAACTGAGTGGGTAACTACCAGTGGATTATACAGATCCTGATTGCTGAGTGCTTTTAACCTTGGTACTTGAATAACCCTTGCATGGATAGCATTGAGACTGTCAGATGCGACCCATGCGCAATTCTCAGGCTGCCTTACATCAAGTTTTTTATCACGTTCCTCCCACCACGGCATTTGTTTCTATATTTCTCTACTTGTAATTGTGTTTTCAGATATAAGCTTTCCAATATTTGGGGCTCCTGATCCCAGCTATTACAACAGTAATCCTTAGCGTTGGAGTCACTAAGCATTAACATATCCACAGAGAAATTAAAAGCTTATTTCTGCTAATGCCCGAATGCTAGCAGACAGGATTTCTGTTGATCCAAGCATCCTCTAGTCAAGGTCTTCAGTCCTTGTTTGCAGGAAAGATATATGACATAAGCCTATAATTGCAATCTATCTGTAGGATAATCAATAAAACAGACAACAATTCTTCTGTACTGTTGAATGCTTGGTTTTCCAAATATTCTTAGTACTCCTGTACAGGTATTAGAAGTAGGATAACTTGTAAATATATGTGATGGCAATTGATTGGAGAGATTTATACGGCAAACCCTCAGTGGAGTTGAATGTAGATATGTAAGCCCTGAATTTGCAATTGTACTACTATGATTTACTAAAAAATAATTATACCTTTGGGGTTTGCTAATAAGCTACAGTCTTCTGCTGTGTTAGGCTGTTAAAAGTAAGAAGTAAAAATTGAAACTTCTCATTTAATAGCTGTTTGGTGCCTCCTGGTTCAATATTCCCTTTTGGAAGCCAAAGGCTGATTGACAAGCTTGGCAAAAGACAAAACTCTGTTTGCTGCAAAGACTGTGTTCTCTAAAGCTGTGCTGTCTTTTTAAGCCCTTTAGATAAAGATTTTCTCCCTTTTGTTCTCCAAGAATTTCCTAAGGAAAATAAATTATTACAAGTTGGTGAGCAGTATATCGGATCTGTATTGAGTGGAGGAGAATATGTTTTTGCTCTTTAATGTATTAGGGCTATTACTGTATTAAATCTGCTCTTTAATGTATTAGTGACAGAGATCCCCGGTAGACATATAATTGACCAAAAGATGAAGAGTGCAGTGGAAAGAAACATGGGACATTACAGATAATGCAGCTGGGACAGGGGAGCTAAATTCAGGTGTCAGAATTTGCAGCATTAACATTCATTTTTAAAAGTTAAATTCTGGATATATCTGAGCAAGCTGTTTGGGCCCTAAACCTTTACTTGCAAAACAATGGAATTTCACTATTGACAGACATAAGAATTTTTTTTAAGTCCTGTTTTTAAAACTTTAGCTCCTGACTGCCCTGCTACCCTCTGGTAATATGTCTAGCATTTGACACTGCTTCAAATACTATTTAGCCACAGTTCTCTGAGACCTTTGTACAAAATGCTGAATGCTTGATGAGTTGATACCATGGTGCCTCTCTGAAGTGTCATTTCTCTCCCATGTTTACAGGTGAGGAGACTGAGAGCTGAAAGAACTTTCCCTGTCTTGTAAAAGATCCAGGATTTAGATCCCAGGTTTATTGTGTAGTATAATGTACATGACAATCATGAGCCATTAAACATCAGACAGATGAGTTATTGCTGATACGTGAAATACAGACATGAAAATTGTTCCATGGAGACTTGTTACAGGAGCTGCAGAAGGTTACCGTTCTTCACAAATTACAAGCAAAATAATTTCATTTCATTAAAAACTTGTGAGGGTTTTATGCATGAAGACTGTTTATAGTGAAGTGGATTTATCTCCTGCTGCATCTTTGTTCTCAGCACACAACTGTAAAGCAAATCTGTAGCAAAAATACTGGCAATGCAATTGTCAGTTCCTGTTATATATCAGACCAAATTCTTTTCAGCCTTTTGAAAAGGAGTCACTTAGGATATGTTCCAAACTGTAGAACATTATGTTAGTATATTGGAGCACTGAATCTCACATTGTCGATTCATATGTCTCCTTAACAAAGGGGTGGTCTCAGCCCTCCGTAATGTAGGTCAGCGTTAAGAGTGCCAAATTACTCAGGTGCTTCCATCTGGTCCCTATGGCATGTTTCATCTTCACTGTTGGCTGGTAACATTTGACAAAGCTGACAAAGTTTAGCATTAGAGGATACAGTGGTAACTGTCAACACACAGTTGTGAAAGAAAAACAGCAGTGTGCTTAGGTAAACATGCACCAAAAGTCCACAGACAAACTTTACATGTCCCTAATTGGAGGCTACTGTTCTGAAAAGAAAGATCGTTGTCAAAAATAGATTTGAAGTTGGCTATAAAAGGGTTCCAAATCATTGACTGGTTCAGTCAGTCATTTAGATAAGTGCTATACATGATGGGTTTCGTTCTGGTCTCATTATATAGCAGATTAGCCACAAATTTCAGGACTGCTTCTGATGACAATTTCAGTATCGTATATCTGGAATAAGGTTAATTGTACTCAGCGTTAGTGCTGTAGGGTACAACCATGTAATGGAGATGAGGTCCATTTAGCCAACAAATACATTTTGTTATATCCTTTTTCCCCTTAAAGGAAAAAAAATTATGTGAGTCAGGGACTGTATGGTTTTGTCTACTTGGCAAAGCTCCATCTTATCTCTGCATTGGCTGGTGTCTGGCTCAATACAAAGCAAAATAATTTACTGGGCACCATCAGAGTACTCACTTACCAATGCTGCATTAGCATGAAACAAAAATCTCCTGCCACTGGAGCCTGCAGTCAGAAGTTACAAATAAAACTGCTGAAATTCTTGTCTTACACTCAAACCAAGACAACTAGTTTCCCTATTCGTCTTCCTCTGTAATCTGGAACTAAACCCGGTACTATTTTATCTCTGAATTAGGAAGGAAGTATAGGAAACTGACATTTGCTCCCTCTTTATGTCCCTGCTTTAAAACTTACTTCTTTATCTGTTTACTTTTTGGGCGTATGAGTAGCCAACAGCATTAAGCATAATTCTTCTACTAGCAAAATCCTTCCCTCAGTACAGGTCAAGACTTCAAACCAACAGTTCACAGATTAATCAGAACACAGTACAATCAATTGGAAGCTGGCAATCCACAATAGTTTGGCAATTAAGATGAGTCTAAGATACATAGATATGAATATTGTACAATTCTAATTAGTAAAAATGTTTAGATGCCAAACATCCACTTTTCTTCAAAGATTATTTTTTGAAACTTCCTATCATTCTTGTTTTTCTCTCTCTTTCAATCCACCTCTTTCGATATGTTGCTTAAAACTGGATACGTTAGTCATCATTCCTGATTCTCTTTCAGTTCTTATGTAGACACTTCCCAAAACCTAAGAGTACCCCATTAACTTATATTCATTTTGTGGCCCAGTGTCAACTCCTCGAGCTCTGTTTCTACCAGAAAGCTGCCTAAGACGCTTTTTATCCATTTTGTATGCATCTCCTTGATTTTTTTTTTTTCTTAACAAATGCTTGTCACAATTGACTATTGTTGATTTCAGACCCTTTCTTCAAAGTTATCAAGCTTACATTGAAACAGAATCTATTTCTCCCGCATGCTTAGAGCCAGCCCTATTTGAGAAGATGTGGAAGAGTATAAGCACACTGTATTTCATCATCCAGATCCCTAAAAGAAATACTAAACTGCAGTGGCTTGGCATTGTTTTTTTGCTGAACCTTTTTATTTAACTGTTTTTCAAACAGTAATGAACCCTGAAAACTTGATGAACCTTCCGTTTTATCTCTGAGGACTGCGCTTGTGACTGGATCTACCAGATACCTTTTCTCTCAAATGGCCTAACTTCAGCTAATGCACTTGTCCCCAAATACAAGTACCTTTGGAGACTGCTGCTTTTACTTCCACCTGCAGAAGGCCTTATACATCACCTGTATTTGTGGCTATCCCAGCTGGCTTGTGGAAACCTAAAGCCTCTCTCCACAAACCTCCCTTTGCTAGCATTCTTAGATCAAGCAGGCTCCAACAATGCTAGAGTGCTCCTGGGATTTTTTAACCACTTTTTGCACGATCCTCTAAAATAGGTCTGCTCAAAAACCGGAGAGAAGATATTGCTGCTGAGAAATATCATTTAGCAAATTCAGAAAGGACGGTTTTAGGAACTGAAAAGCTTCATAAGTGTATCCGTTTTGATGAAATCCTGTATAAAAGGCAGTAGAAAGGATTCTTTCCAGCTCATTTCATTCCATTGACAAAATATGTGTTTTCTTTTTTTTTTTTTTTGTTTCAAGTTATTAGTTTAACTTCCATTTTCTGTGGTTTTACCTTATTGAAACAAAGTCTCTTGCTGGTTGCGAATCATTCTCTTTCTCTCTCCGTTTTAATTTTAATCTTTTTGCAAATACCTTTTTTTTTTTTTTTCCCCCTGAAATTAAGAATGAAAACCATTTCAAGTGTTAGAATTTCCCATGGGAGACGCATTTCTGTTTCCAAACCTTTTTACTGCCACCACTGATTTGTTCTGTATCCCCTTTTTTGTGCTCAGAGGACTCCAGGCTTCTTACCAGTAAGAACATTTTAGATTCTCGGCAGAGGACACACAATTCCAGTGATAAAAAGCCATTCCTCTAGTGATACTTATTTTACTGGAAATGGAAAAATAATACAATCTGCAGATATAGTAGATCCTTGTGGAGATGTTAAAGTAATATCATCATTGATATTTTACTGGGCTAGACAAAGTGGTTCAAAGAAATTTAAAGTATTATGGAGGCCATAGATATATATGTGTTTTGGCTCTGTGTTGACAAGTTAAATAGACATGACCTCTTAGAAGCAACTCCACTGCATCATCACTGTGGGTACATGTTTAGGAACAAAACCATTTTTTTCCTTGTTCTTTGTTTATGATAATTCTCTGCTCAGCCCAATGACATCTAATTAAAGAGGAATAAAGGTTAACCATTATAGAAATAACTGCCTTAAAACATCCCTCCCCCCCCTTTTTTAATTTCCTGTTTTGCCTTACTTATTGTGCTATAACTACAGTGCCGATGATTAAGGTGGGATTCATCTCCTCTTTTTCCCACACCTTTACATTTCTGCAGTGCAGATGGACAAGTTAACTGTACAAACTGTGTTTATAAGCCATGGAGGAAAACAGGCATTTTAAGCAAGTTGCCACACACACTCTGGAAGTGCCCATATTTTTCCTGGCTATAGAGGGGCTGCCAGAACTCCAGCCGAGTTATAAAAACATTCCTTTGAAGACATGAATCCCTCCTTGAGTATCAGAAATTTAAAATGAGCAGTAACTGATGAAAGCCCCGTATCTCACATATAATCCTGTAACATTTCTCAACTTGCATGACACACAAGCCATAGCGAGATCCCACACCTCAGCACAGGCCAGAAGCAACTGTTTTCCTCAGGTCCCTGCAGGTGAGATCCAGCAATGGTTGCATGGGTGTCCCATCGCTGCATGTGTGGAGTGTGGCCTTCGGTTGAATCCTGGGGCTGTATTTGGAAGCGCAGAGCTGTGCTACCAGCTTAGCGGGCATCCTCACCTTCTGTCTGGGCATGGAGAAGACTAAGATGCTGGATGGAAAGGACGCGATAGGTCCCACGAAGACAAATAACAGCCAGCTCAGGAAGGGACAGAGGTCCAAGTTGCAGTTTTGGAATAAAAGAAAAGCTGCATGACAGGGGATGTGTTTTACTGACAATTACGATGCCTGTGCAGAGTGGAGAACGCACTGAGAGTAGAAAACTGTTTTGAAAACTCTGTGCCAAGCACCTTTGATATCTGAAAGAAGAAACACATTAAAACTGAAAAAGTAGCTCAAATTTATCTTAACATGGGCTGTTTCTACTTTGAAATAAGAATTGTTATGAAGATTGCTATGAATACTTAACCGAGCTAATGCCTGAGGCCTGTCTCAGCCTCTGCTAGAGAGAGAGGCTTTCCTTGAATTTATGGTAGCATCGTTATTTAGTCTGTCATGCTTTTACTGTAGGGAACAATAAAAACATCTTTATTGTTTTAAAATTTTAGTTGTCTTTGAAATAGCTGGGGATTTTGTCATCCAAATGCAGGCACTTCTGTTTCTCCGAGGTTTTTATGGGAACAATAATCAGAGATAAAGCTATTAAACTGCCAGCCTGGGATCGTTTTATGGCGTATTTGTGAGGAAGTATGATTATGAATGTTACAAATAATTTCTTCAGAATTATTTGTCAGATTTGTGCTGCTGCGTAATGTACAGAGGGAAGGTTACTGCATACAACTGTCTGTTATCATAAATTAATGTAGCACTGCACTTAAAAAAAGCAATGGCCTGACAACATCGGAAATAGAGTCCTTAATTCATGGCCTTCCTCTGCACAGTTGTTCATACTGTAGTTTTGATAGAAAGTGTTCCATAATGATTGATTCAAAGGTGAAGGTAGCCCAGTAAGATGTGAACTTGCAGGTGTTTGTTCTTCCTTTGGCTCTGCAAATTGAATACCAAAATGTGACGGACTGGTGGGCAACAGCTGGCTTCTCTGGAGAAAGGCAGAAGGAGTTATGGCAGGATAACTATGATGTGGATATTGGGTTTAATTGGAAAGACTTTAATCCTAATCTTGGAAATCTTTTATGGGTCTACATTAGGACCGAGCCAATGGTTGTGAGTAGATAACATGGATAATGTCACACTGACTGATTGGGAGTGAAAATTATGATGGTTACAGATGACAGGAATGACAAAGTCTGTGTCCTTTCTTTTTATATAAGTTGTATTCAGAGGCAAATCACCCAATGAGTGGCACAATTGTTTATTTTTGCTCTCAGTTTCCCAAGACAATTCCATGTCTTCCAGAGGCCCTACCACAGCTCCTGTTTTTCCTGCCCATCTGTCCTTTTTCTGGCCGCAGCACAACATTGCTGAAATACCCCTCTGGGAAACCTCCAGGGCTTCGGTACCTCAAATACAGCCAGAAAAGGCTTGGCCCAGAGCTTGGCCAACCTCAGCGACCACCTGGAAAGCCTCAGTAGATACTGGAAACCAATGGAAACAAGAGAAGGAGGGGAAAAGGAGGTCCTGCAATGGCAGGAGCTGGAAAAGTGAAGATCAACAGCGCCAAGTGCACAGATGAGTCCCTGTCAGTGCTCTCCCTGGCCAGAAGAGGAGGTGGGAGTAGGTGATGTGCCAGGACCTTCCTTCTGGGCATCCTGCTTCCTGCTCCTGTATTCCCTGCCATCTCCATCTGACACCCTACCACAGGGCTAGATGAGTTTCTGCTTTGGCGACCTATGAGCAAAGATGGTGGTAGGTAAAAATTATCCTGCTGGGTTACCTTTGGTTTACTTAGCTATTCTGTACCTGAAAGTTCCCTTCATAATACTATATTTTACCATATTTAGACATATTGTGCCACTCAGCCATTTGAAGTGATGGAATGGTCTCCTAATTCCTCAGGAACAGTCTCACCACTCGCTGAAAATAGATTTTGCTGTAGGTTTCCTTCAAACAGCTTCCTGATTGAATCGCAAGATTTAAAAAAAAAAAAAAGGAAGCTCCTGAGGTCTCTCTTGTGAGAGAGGAGATGTAGGTTTGAGCCTTTTGAACCTTAGAGACAGGAAACAAATTTAGGCCACACACATCCTGAGAGCCATTGAAAATCATCTGAGCTGATGGCTGTGATTCCTCTACCAACAGTTTAATGATTCTTTCCACTGTTTTTCTTATAAAGCCTCACAAAAAAAAAAAAAAAAAAAAAAAAAAAAAAAAAAAAAAAAAAAAAAATTTTTTTGGGCAAGAACNAAAAAAAAAAAGAAAACAAAAAAGAGAAGATTTATTTGGGGTTAATGGAACTTTTTTCACTGTGAAAAGAGAATAGAGTCTCGATTTTCTGTAGGAAAATATGAGATTGTGTTTGACCCCTAATGACAAATGATCAAGGTACGTTTCATAATTTTGCATTCTCTTTACTAATGTTATTTCTGATGGTATTTCAGATGTCTTTTAACTTTGTACTTTAAGGATATGAAATTCTACTTTCCCCTGTACAGACATTTCCTCCTACTCCTTGCTTAATCTTAAGTGCTAGCCTTATTTTTCTATCTACACCCACACCAAGGAATAATTTCCCTATCTGAAAGTGATTTTTTTAAATTTTCTTCTTTTCCACTCAGCTGAAACTTTCAATAAGGAAAGGCAGCATACCTTGTGTATTTAGTGCTAAACAAGTTCCATTGTCTTGAATGACTTTTTCGGTGAAAAATGTGATGAAAAAGGTTTAGTTCTCTCCTTCAGACATTTTCACAGCATTTTCGCTGTTGCTCATTCCATAAATGCTAAGTAACATACGCTCAGTTTACCTGCTCCATATGCTTAGACTTCTCCTCTGAAATGCAGCAGAGAATATATTCATATTTTGCAGTGTGCATCTGTGATCCTGCAGAGAGGTATTTGCCCTTATTTTACTTCATGCTTCTCCAATGGTCAAATTAATTCTGGCAGAGCCTTTGCAGGATTGGGACCCATGAAACCGATTTCTTGGAGTGCTATTTGGAGAGTGATCTTATGACATCCAGTAATAACTTTGCCACTAAGAATAGGACTCATTTGAACTAGGCGTTCTACAAACTCAAGGTGACCCCTGCCTGATTCCCAGCATTTACATCTAATCAGAGATTAAACATAGCAAATGTGGAAAACAGAGAAGAGGAGGAGGGATGGAAGCGTGAAAGTCTTGCAGAGACGTAGTATTACATAGTAGTCTGGATCATCAAGATACTTCTTAAAGACAGGTTTTTAAAGGGCAGTTAATCATGAACCCAGTTTACATATAATCCCTTTTATTTCTCATTTGTTTATTTTATTTATCCTTCTCACTTCCATACCAATAACCCCTAATTATCCATCACTATAGAGTCTTTACAGAAAGAAGAGTGTCCAGAAGACACACTTTATGTACGGAAGAATTGATGAGTTCCTGTTACATTCCACCGCATAAATGCCAAAGAGTCTCATTGAAAATTCTTCTGAATTGAGCTAGGCAAAAAATATTTGTAAAAGCCAGTCTACGCTTTCTAGACGAATTCAGACAGGCAGCAACCAGAAAAATACCACAAACGTTAAGTTCTTCGCATTCCTTCTATGGATCCTGACAGCTGCCAAAAGGCAAGAGAAAAAATAATGATAGAAACCAAAATTTAGGTGTTTAATAATGAACACGTTGTGCATGTAGTACAACACCCTACTTCAAGAAGTAAATCAATACTCTCTTTCTTAAAAAAAATTAATTACACTAATACATATATATTTCTGTATATTCCTATATAGTCCTATGTTCCTATGTGACTACATCCTAAGAAGTTTGCAATTTTGTTTTCATAGCTCTGAAAATATTTTGCAGAGCCTAAAATATAGGCTGTTTACCCCAAGTTTCAAAGTGAAAGGAAGACCCATAGCTAAAACAAACAGATAGAAAACGTTACTTCTTGGCTCTTGTTTTGAGTATAAAATTGACTCAAACAAGCAAACAAAAAAATGTTACAGGACTTTTAACATTGAAGAAGTCCCCTGCAATGAGTTTTGGCTCAGTGCGTGACATTTATTTTGTTAAACTTTCCCCATTATGACTGTTCAAATGTATAAGTTATTTGAAGTGGATAGAATCAAACAAAATTCTATCTTTCAGAAAAAAAAAATCTAAACAAGACAAAACGCACTTTTTTTTACAATAATGAATTGGTTCAATTAACTCAGAAATTACCTCACAGGTATATAGCAACAACTGTTTTGTGTTGTACCTGTATTAGTTGAAGGGCATAGGAGAAAAACAAAATGTAGGGAGATTTAACAGGTTTTATTAAGCAGTCTAATGCAGAAATAAAAAGCTTTCTGGCACATAGTAGATTTATGATATCTGACAAAGAAGCAACAAACTCAAACCTAACCACAAGTTCGAAACAACTGCTCATATTTTAGTTTAATTATACTAATCAATTAGATGGCAAGAGAAAAAAAAAAAAAAGGAGTAATTAGCACTTTTTGACTTAGCAGGTATGGAGGTGACAGGCTCAGCTGTGGTGGAACAGCCAAGAAGAGAAGTCATTTACACAAGCATAACAGAGAGATGAAAGGAACAGACTGAGGGCAATACCACAGTGGCTTATAAAACTGGTGTGTTGTCTGATTTTTAATTTTATTGTTTTTAAGAAGGGAATTTAATTGCCATCTCTCAAAGTGCATCCACTGGGCGAAACATATCACTCACTGAAATAGCCACGTGTTGTATTCAGAGTTCCTGAGTGCTTTCTTCTGGGGGACAATTATTGTGATGGTTATGAAGGTAGGGTGGAAGGTATTGCAATTTTTGTTCTGGACCAGTTTGGTTACAAACAATGTTTGTTAGCTTGTGGGTGGACTTCCGTGATAAGTCTGAGTTGTGTTGTAGGCTCAGGTGAACAGTGGGAGGGGAAAGGTGGGAAAATGTATTTCAAAATACAGTCTTCTTCCAGTCTAGGTGATACTGACCTGGACATGTAGTATGAGTTTTAATAAATTTTGTAGAAGTCATACTAGTTTCTCTATTTCATTAATACAGCAGTTTGTCATTGACTGTTTTATGTTGATTGTAGAAGCTGGCAAATTGATTTTGAAATATAAGTATTGCAGAATGGTGCCAACATAGTTATTACGTTTGTAATAGAAATCAAGGCTTTTGATTGATGCTGAGCATGTCGTCTATAAGTCTTAACTCTAAACTTATGGTGTGGCAAATATAGTCTAAAAATGCCTCAACAGGGGATATGAAGTTTGGCATCCCAGAGCTGAGCGAGATCATTCAGTGCCGCTGAAACTGTGCCCTTGTTTTACAGAAAGGATACGTAGAGGAAAGTTAATTACTGTATGGGTGGGTTCAACAACTAGGTCCAGTGGAAAACATGACTGTTTGTTTTGTTCTTGTGCCTGCGGGAGGAAAGGTGGCTTGCCGTGACACTGTGGGATGCTGGTATATGGGTGGGTAACATGTCAGCAAAGCTGTAGTGTGTGGGAGGTAGTCTGTGCTATTTTTGAAAACTATTACCCTTTGGCTGACAATTAGGAAGGAGGATGATTTTAAAAAATTCTGATAATTCTCTAGGTGAATTACCTTGGACTGGATAATGACAGGTTTACCAAAATTCCTTTATTTTCTTTTTTTTATTCCACACACCACCCCTCCCCCCACCAGTGTCTTGGGAATTGTACCCTAATGAAAAACTTGTGAAAAGCTCTGATTTTTTTTTGTTTTGTTATACAATATAAACCATAAAGTGTGAATTGTTTGACATTCAAGGTTAAAGAATTCTAGAGTTCAAGACAAATAGACCATGGTGTCTGTGTTTAGGTAGTTGTAGGATCATTTCCTTCAACATTAATTTGATCACAAGATACATCCTATATCCTGTGGTATGAAAATAAGTACAGAAACATTATTAATACACAGAAAGTATCTTAGCTCCAGCTTCTGCTTCCAGTATTATTTCAATACAAAGTGTTTCAGAGTTGTTCTTCAATCATATTGCTCAGCACAATCATATTGCCTTCAGCACAAGAAGGACATGGACCTCTTGGAACAGGGACGGAAGAGGGCCACGAAGATAATCAGAGGGATGGAACACCTATGCTATAAGGACAGGCTGAGGGAGTTGGGGCTGTTCAGCCTGCAGAAGAGAAGGCTCCGAGGAGACCTTATAGCAGCCTTCCAGTACCTATGGGGGGGCCTACAGGAAAGATGGGGAGGGACTCTTTATCAGGGAGTGTAGCGACAGGATGAGGGACAACAGTTTTAATCTGAAAGAGGGTAAATTTAGATTAGCTATTAGGAAGAAATTCTTTCCTGTGAGGGCGGTGAGACACTGGAACAGGTTGCCCAGGGAAGCTGTGGGTGCCCCATCCCTGGAAGTGTTCAAGGCCAGGCTGGATGGGGCTTTGAGCAGCCTGGTCTAGTGGGACGTGTCCCTGCCTATGGCAGGGGGGTTGGAACTAGATGATCTTTAAGGTCCCTTCCAACCCAAACCATTCTAGGATTCTATGATTTCTTTGTGGAAGTATCAACCCATAGTTACTAACACATTGTGCTCCCGCCCCAAGAATACTGCCAGGCACGGTGATCTCCAGCCTTTCAACCCGTCCTTTCAACAAGTATTTCATTCCATGCAAGTTTTCAAAAATAACAGTTGATGTAAAAGCTTAAGTTTCATTGAAAAATATCTCTTCAAAAATTTGTAGGAATATAAGTAACTAATCTGAAGAATGGACAGGTGCATAGAAAAGAGGGTATTCAAGTCTTGTCCATCTGATTCTAATTCAGTGCCTTTTCCTTAGAATACCTAGGTTTTACACCCTGTGGAAAAGCAAAGTCTCAGTTAGGTAAGTGCCAAAAGCCTCCATGTTTTGGCAAGTTTCTTTGCAATCCCCACAGTTACAGGTTGTTTTGTGCTTTGAAGCAAGAGGGCAGATATCCCTTTGGGACATAGTGCAAATGTCCTAGATGAGGTTTCTTGCTCTCTGGACTGGAACTGGAACCAATTATGAGTTGCAAAAAGAAGTTATTCATAAACCGTTCAGTTCATATATTTTTAAACCATCTCTTGATCAAACTGTAATAGCAACTTTACTGCATATGTGGGAAATTTGCATTGCAAATGCACGTAACTAAGGCTATGAGCCAGACCTCCTACCCTGCCCTATTCCTCCTCACCACACATTTGGCTTGTTCTTTAGATCTAATGAAATGTGCAAAATGAGCATGATGGTTCTGCCCTTTGTTGATCTCCAGATTTTCATAAGCTTGTAAGGTCTCCAGGGCAGGAACGTTTTCTAACCAGCATCTAAGCTTTTTCTAAATATGTATAATTGGGTTTGCAAAATTGCTTATGTTTTAAACTCGGATCAGAAATTGTGAGCTGATTTCCATTCAACTTTAACAAAATATTTCATCTTTGGCATAGATGAAAGCATAAAAAAGCATGAGATTTAAAGAAATTAGTGTATTATAAGCTACTAAAAGTGGCTTAAAATGAAATTTTACCTCTAGTGGGACCAATAGCTGTTGTCTGTAAATTAGTGAGTTGGCTCAGTGTGCGCATGCAGTTTGTACGTCTGCTTAAAGATATTTCATGGGAGTTTTTGGACAGCTTTAAGCAGTGATTTCTAGGCAGCACCTGATATTAATTTCTTTTCTGCTCCTGGTTATTCCTTGTCCTCTGGAGCTTGGGCACAGCCTTGTCTTCCTCTATCTTCCTTATTGCTTTGACCATTCCAGCCACCACCTTGTTGTCAGCACAATGTTAGTGATAACCAGTAAAACTTGTTAGTGTGGGCTCTGCTCCACACCACTCCTCCCAGGAGACTGAGTGGACACAGGGTTTGTCTCCATGGATTAGTTCGGATCCTCTGCTTGTTGTCCAACCTGGGTAGCCACATGGCAGCCCTGGGAGCCGTGTCGATGTGTTAGTGCCTCACCTGAGTTAATCAGCGAGGTAGAGTGACTGGATTAGTTGTTTCTTTATCCATGAGCTATGCTGCTTTTGGATCAGACCTGGTTATGCCCACACAGCTTGTAGTGACAAATAGAGGAACTCCAGGGTCTGTTTACCATTTCTGTTCTCCCATTTAGGGGAGCTACTCTACAAAGATTTCTTCAGATCATAACAGTTTCCCTTTTTAGAGTTGTTATATTAGTTCCCTTTGTGAAGGCTGAACTTTGGCAAAAGAAACATATTGCTTTCTGGTGAAGTGGCAGGCAGCTTCCCTCAAATCATAATTTAAGCTTAATTGCTTTTGAAAAATGACACAATGTGTTGTTGTATCTTGCAAGACATTAAATGATGTGGAAAATCCATTAGAAATCCTGCTGAGATGCGGATAACACCCGAGGACCAAATGAGTAGCTCTGTATTTGCTAATTTCCAAACCTTAAGGCATGAGCTTTAAAAGCATTCGCATGTACGGTATAGCAGATAAAATTAAATTTTTATAAATAAATAAAGCAAGCTGATAGCTGTTGGCTAAAGCATAATTCAAAACAAAACAAAAATGCACTGTTCCTTGATCTGTTGTCTGCACTGGGGTCATTTAAAGCTGGAGGTAATGAGGTTAGTGTCTGTGCTCAGGCAATATAAAATAAGGCTGCAGGCATGAAGGAGAAAAGCCTCAATATGTGAGTTTCCACCTGTTTTCTTCCCTTCTGGTGGAAGCTGGTTTCTGGCAAGCACTAGCTCCAGATCTGAGGAAAATGTCAGCTGTTAAACTAGAAAGCTTTTGACTTGCAGAAACGGCTGCGGATGAAAGACTTAAAAGGACAATAAAGCATGAGAAAATAACTTTTCACTGAGATGCCAGACTTCATCAGAGGGTTCCCAGAGGACTTGGAGGCAAGGTGTCCCTCTCAGAACCGAGGCAAAAACCAAATGGCACCTCATTAAACTGCTGTGACCATTTCTTTTTGGTCTGGATCTTGTGATCTGACAACTTTGTAAAGCGCCAGCTGAAAAAGGAGCTCTACACCTGCAGGAGCAGAGCTGTGAGCACCCTTGTAAGTGGTGGCTGGTTGGGGACCCAGCTCCTACAAATGACTATGGTTCCTTCTGCACTTCACTTTTCTCCATGTTCTTTTGGAGGGGGGGTGAACAAATGCCTCTGCCAGGATGAAGACCGGTTGGCCTAAACCTCTTTTTTTTAAGGCGTTCTTTGAGGTTTTTTTTTAAATGTTTTTCAAATTCCCCTCCCTACCACCCCCTCCTAATTTGCCTCCTGCTTTCCATGGCACTTATTTGGCAAATCACCCATCAAGACTATATATAAGGAAGAAATTTTGTGTGATGACAGTGGTAGAACAATGAAACAGGCTGCCCAAAGAGGTGGTAGTTGCCCCATGCCTGGAAACATTCAAGGTCAGGCTGTACGGGGCTCTGAGCAACCTGATCTAGTGGGAGGTGTCCCTGCTTATTGCAGGAGGGTTGGACTAGATAACCTTTAGAGGTCCCTTCCAACCCAAACTATTCTATGATTTGAAGACACCCCTCAAATTGTGCCTTGGGAATCCATGCTAGCTAGGAGTGCAAAAGAAAAAAATCTGGGGAGACAGGGAAGGGAAATACGGAAGAAAATTTCAAAGAGTGTAATAGACAGATTGAGATTTTTGAAAAACAAATGAGGAAAGGAATATATTGGAATTAAAATACTGAAAAAGTGTCAAATTAATTTTCACAAGGAAAGGGATAAGATGATGCAAAACAAACAAAAAGTTTAATTTAGCAACAATTCTGTCCTGTCTGTTTCCTCAGTGCTTGTGAATTGTGTGCCTGATTTGGCAAGTACAGACATAACCTGAAGATGTTGGGAGAAAAGCCACTATTAAGATATCAACCACCAGTTTTGAGCTCTCTCTGGCTTTTTTTTCACATCGTTAGACCTCTCAGTCAGGCTGAGCATAGCCACTGCAGGTTATAGGCTCCCAAAAAAGGGAATTAGCCTCTCAATTCTGAGGGTCACCCAGGAGGCAGTTTAATTAGGGTAAAGAAACACTGACAAAAAGTGTCACACTGTACAGGGACAACAAACTTCTGAGTAGGTCTCAGCTTGCACTGAAGCAGTGGAAATTTGTCTGATCGTCTTGGCCTTGAGTACCTCATATTAGTTTCCTTCCTGTAGTTTTCCTTCCTGCATCAAACACACACAGTGCATAAGCAGCTATTTAAAAAGCCCCTGTATCAGGTATAATACTTAATAGTGAATACATTTCCAGAATCTGATTTAGCAAGGAAATAAAGTTGGTTTATCTGCAGACCACTGTCTCTCTTTCCAGTATGCATGTTAGTTTGCATGTAATCATTTTTTACTCAGATAATTATTAGCTCCCAAATGAGAGGTCCCTTTAGGCAGCAAAATATTGCCTTGTATCCTCCCTCTTATCTTTGTCATTGGTGATGTAAAAAGCTCAGGATATGTTCAAAATCTTTGATTTTTCACCATCTCAAATTCTGTGCAGCACATTTAGGCATACAGACTTTGTCTTGCTTCTGGCAGGACAACAAACTTAAGGCAAATTTATGGGAAATACACTTTCGAAGAATCAGGATCTATTGTTCCAGGCTCAGGGCCTCAAAACTGTAAGCATATTTTAGGGTGTTCACTTATGTGACTTGTGAGGTGAATGGTGAGTCGGTGTGACAACTCAGGCTCCCTGCCTCCAAACCCCAAGGGGACTTTTTTCAAATTAACCTGCCATCTTTGTGTTTGGATTCTGTTTTGGCCTTATGATTTTCAGTTCTTGTGCAATCACTTTTTTAAAAATTGTTCAGAAAATGATTTCTACTCAGTATAAAGTAGTTCTAGTTCAAAGATAAAGATTAAAAAGCAAATACTGATTTAGAATGCCAGAGAATGAAGTTACTGTAGCTGATAAGAAAGAAAAAAGCATGATATCATCATAGTATTTTCAGTTTGTATTCTTTTTTCCTAGACACAAGCCCGGTGCTGGGTCATGAGCTCAGTGTATGACTTCCATTCCCAATCAAAATTTAACAAAAAACAAAATGGTCAGTTATTTCCAGAAATCCTAGCTTGTTTCTTTGTTGTTGTTGTTGTGTGGATCTAGTGAAGTCATTACCTCCTGGCAGCCTCATGCTTGGCTGCTGTGATCAGCTGTGATCAGCACTGCGATATTGCCCGATCATTCTAGTCACAGCGGCAAGCAGAGCCCACAGGAAGAAGATGTGGGTCACAGGGATGAGGAACAGGACCAGGCCTGGAGAGAGAAAGGACCAAAGCAATTTAAAAGCTCGTATTATCCTCAGTATGTTTTTGAATAATGGAAAAAAAGCAAAGCCTGACAGGTTGGACAGGCTGACTGCCAGGGAGGCGGGAACCAAGTGAGGCAGATACAGAGGGAGATCATGGAAAAGTGTTGGATACAGGCAGGAATGTCCTGTGGAAAGTTAGGATGAGTAATAGCATGTCAGACTCAGGGATTCTTTTCACTGGTGAATTTGTAATGAGGCTGCTAACTGGTAAATGAAGTTACTGACTGGTTTTCCAAGAGCCAGCTTGGAAGCTGTGCAGCAGCAAATGTGGTATCTTGGGTGCTTCGCATGATCTCCCACCGGAAGCCACATGCTTACGTGTCCCTCCTTGGTGTCATGAGGGAGGCGTCACCCAAATTCTCCAGTGAGGGGATAGTTTCCCTTCTCAAATTTGATTAGGGCTGTTTGGCTTCTTCATCCCCGTGTTTTGTGGCAGGGTAGATGATACCTGATGTACGCTTTATGGGTTGTCAGGACAGTCTGTGTTTGATCTTTTAATCATGGTTCCACCTTACCTTTAACTCTGTCAAAACCACTGCCTAGATGAGAACAGCCAACTTTTAAATTAGAGGCGCAGACTTTAAGAAAGGCAAAGAGTCCCTTAGTCATGTTCCCTGTTTGGAGAGGAGGAGCTGTCACATGGATCATGATCAATTAGCCATAAAGAGAAGCATTTCAAGCCCGTAAATAACATCAGTGTTCTGAACTGGGGAGTATAGCTCAACACTGCTCTGTATTTAATGACGGTGAATTTATTCTGCACAGCTTTCTCCAGAGATTATAAAACAGATGTTCATCCATAAGTATCAGAAACAAACATTCTCTAAAATGAACAAAACAAGAACAACTCTTGCAGGGATAGTTAAAAACAATATAGACTCTGTCCAACATGTACATTATTTCAGCAGCTCCTTTCTTTCTGGCATTTTAACAGCTTCAGTGACTGGCAGAAGGCAACAACATCCTGCTTCTGTCTTGGTGTCATGGCTCATAAAGCAGTGTTTGACTCTGGGAAATCTAGTCTGAGTGAAAAACTTATGGCTGCATCGGCCTTCTTCCTCATATTTCAATTTCTAAAGATTTATAACGTATCTCAATAGTATTTACACTTCAAGCTTCTTTAAAGCTCCTTTTTTCTAAAGGCAGAAGATATTTTTGCTTGTTTGCATATAGAGGCTTTCTGCTATAGCTGCTTGGCAGTCACCTGTTTCTAATCCTTCTTGATTTACGCAGTGGTTTTGGCAATTTCCCAGCTTTACTCTACCCTACTGTAAAGAATACACTTAGCATGGGCTCTAGCTGTTACTTTCTGAGAGGGAGGTTGGTGATTACCTCTGCCTCCCAGCCACAACAAAAACAAAACTCTCTATGAAATGCTAAGTGATGCTGTGTTCTCCAAGTAAAGCCTTAGTTTCTTGTATACTGTGGAAAAGTATCAGAGCACTGAAAAACAAACCTATTTTTGCACGCCTACTTTTTTTTTTTTTTATAGAGCCTAACACCACCATTCAAATCTTTGCATTTCTCAGTCTTCTGTTAAAGCTTTTCTTCTCCATCAACAGATGTGTTGTATTATCAAACATATATACACGCAAGCTTTGACAAAAGGGACAAGAGATACTAAAAGAAAATAATTCCATGCACATGTTGAAGAATTCCTGCCTTTATTATCAAACACACTCAAGAGCTATGTACTTTCAGTAAGAGTAGACTGTGTTTAGAGCAAAAGGTGTGACAGAATGTACAAGATCATATTGCTTCCCTGAAAGCGTATGCGTTTCTTCCATAACAGGCAGGTCAGTAGAAAAGAACCTAGTTGAACTTGTGCTATACCAATCCACCCAATATAGAGTAATAATCAGAAAGTGTCAAGATATCGCAGGTCTCCTCGGCAAGTCAGAAAGCACATATTGTACTGAACAGACCAAATTAACCCTGGGTTTGATGGCAGGGAAGTCACTGCATTCAGTTTTTGGAGTGTTTTCACTGCCATAATGTCCTGGTTTGAGGTAAAACTGAAGCAATTTTCTGTTCAGTAATTTTACTTTTCAGTTAAGCCTCTTCTAACTAATTGAACTCCTTGAAATTAATGGCATATTTTTAAGACAGTAGTCTCCGCCCAGAGTGATAAGAGCTGAATGTTTATAATTTATGCCAAGGAATGTTATGCAGAGAGGCTCCTGCTTACGCTTATTGCTATTACAACCCCTCGTTGGAGGGTTGGAAGCGGAAAAGCGTAGAGGGGTCACGCCTATGGGGCAGAGCAGACAGGGCAAGTGACCCAAAATTGACCATGCTCAGTACAAAAGCCAAGGGATCAAAGGGTCAGCTCTCTTTCTTCAATGGCCGGTGTCCAAGGAGGACTCTGTCTGTTTGTCTGCCTCTGGTCCCTATACATGCATTCCTCAACCCAGATCCAGAATCCAGCTCCTGTCCTTTGCTGAGTCCAGTCGGACTTTCCCAGTGCCTGCTCGTGATGTAATAGTCATCCTGGGAGCTTGATATAGTTTTGTAAATATTGTATATATTTTGTTATTTTCTTTTTATGATTTTGTTAATATTTTCATTATTTTAATTTTCTTTTCAAAAAGAATTTAATTTTCTCTTCTTTCTCTCCCTCCTCTCCCTGAAGGGAGATGCTCTCCCTTTTCTGATCTCGCTGAAGGGAGAGTTGTCAGAGAGAAGCTGTCATTCATTTCCATGGCCAGTCCGGCCCAAACTACGACACATTTCTTCCATACTAGGTTATCCAGGATTTTCTAACTCTTTGAATGAACTCCAGACGTTATTTGGAAACTGCCTAGTCAACCCTATCACCTTTCCCTAGCACAATAAAGAACTGTAACTTTAATTTCTTGGATCTTGCAAATCTGAGATGCTTCCAGAAAGCATGTGAAGTGTAAATATTTTCCAAAAACATTCTGTTCCATTTATGAAAATTGTATCGTTCTTAACAAAAAAAAAAACCAACAAAACAAAACAAAAAAAAGTCAGCTTCAGATGTGTTCGCAGCTAAAATCTGTGCAGGTGGCACATCCAGTGCTTGAAGTGAGACAGGATATGCTGGCACACAAGGATAGCCCTTGAGAGGGGTTTTCCAGTATTTTCCAGGGAGGGAATGGGGCAGAAAAGGGTGCAACAGAATTCCAAAGTTTCCATATTGCTCTGTTTGAAAGCATGTACCCCCACTTCTAAGTTCACATTTCAAGCACGTGCTTGGGGAGGCTTGTAATTCAGAATCACAGCCAAAATCACTCAGTATCCTGTTCAGCCAAAGATATATTTCAGACATATAAAGCCCGCTTGTGTGCGAGCCAACATTAACAGGTCTTGCACTCTGAAGCAAAATCAGCTTATAAGTACAGAAAGAGGCTAAAGCAACATGTGCTCCCTTGTACCCATGTAAGCGGGTGAACGCTAGATGGTTCTCAAAGGCTGAATGTTCAGCTCTTACGAGCCCTTGAGTCTTCTTTCTAGGACACTGCTGCTAAGTACAAATCCCAGTATGAACCAGAGCACGAAGCCTCCAATCAGTGTACCGCACTGGGGTCTGCTGTCATTGCTGTAATGACCTCAAATAAGCTTTCCCTCTGGGTATTACACAAGCAGCTAGCTTGTTACAGGATCTGCAAAGGCAAGGCATGAGGATGTGTGATCCTAACAGTGTGTGAGTGTCAGAGGAGGTAGGACCTTATCAAGAATTCCCAATTAGAGTAATAATGACATTAAAGAAATCATTTGCTGTGAGCCATGCAGAACAGCATCATCAGCAGAAAACCCAAGTTATAGACCCTGCCATGTGTTATAAAAGAGGGGACTGCGCTTTGATGTTAGGTTACCCAAGGCATATATCCGTGTCTGTCATGTGCCCTTGAGTCTTTCTTCTAGGATATACGCATGCGTATGAGGATATAAGATGCAGAAAAACTTTAACAGTATTTGTAATTTAGATGTAGTGCTGCCATAACGTGTTTGTATCTCTGTAAGGCTGAACTTTCCCATTTTCCTGCATAAATACACACAAAAAGTCTGTTT
Organism: Rynchops niger; assembly: GCA_013400035.1. NCBI lineage: Eukaryota > Metazoa > Chordata > Aves > Charadriiformes > Laridae > Rynchops > Rynchops niger. The sequence continues at coordinate 952,904 of VXBH01007185.1, forward strand.
GCTACATTACCCAGTCCTGGCTGTGATCAGAGAAGATGGATGCACACTCGGGATTACACTGGTGGGCACTGACAGCGCTTTGGCGAGAGAGCAGAGGAGCACGGGCCAGTAACAATTCACAGAGGAGCAACTGATTTTTTACTTTTTAAATGCAAGACCCTTTCTGATGGTCAAAGTAAATTATTATGTCTTCATATTGAATTCTTTCACAGTGTTTTGTTTTAACTCAGTAGCAGTGACAGTCTAAGGACATAAATGGAGAAAAGTTTATAGGGAGAAATAATCTTATATCCACTGACATACTTTGGAGAAGCAGGTACCCTTGTAGGCCCAGGCTCTTGCTTTCCACAGGAAAATTCAAAATCTAATACAGTTTGAGGGGATTTGCTAAGAGTTTAAATTGTGTTCTTGAATGAATGAGGATGTTTGAGAGGAATGGTGGTCAATTCTTTTGGAGCAAATGGGGGTGTTAGTGAGGGAAGGAGTGATACAGCTGTCAGCCTCTAAGGGACAAAAAGGGAAAGAAGTGCACTTACTGCCTGGGAAGCAGTGGGGTATTTTCTCAGTATGGTTATTATGGCCACATAAAAAAGATCTTCACTGAATTTAATCTTCTGTTCAGTAGACTTGTTAATTTAATTCTTGGTTTCATCTTTTCGAGACCCTACCTGTTAAATTTAAAAGCAACTCTTGATCCTCCCATCCTAACCTGCATATTTCTTTGCGTTTTACCTTCACCATTATCGCTTGATGCTTGCTATACGTCCTTAGCTCTATTAAAGTTTGCTTTCCATCATTCCCATTCCTGAAGGGAAACACAGGGCCAGCATCACTAACTGCTAACAGTTGCTGATTTTAGATTCCTGTCCCCACCATTCCCTGATTGCAGAAGTCTGCTGGGGTGTCTGTGTGTCTGCTTGGGTGGGCAGGCTGCCTGGGCTGCTCGCTATGCCTCTGATGTCTTCTCCACTGTTGCTGCCCAGGTTGGCTGGATTAAAGCTAGCACGAGAGTGCTTGCCTGGGCTGTATTTATGCCTGAATTGTAACATGAACAGGCTGTGGGCAACAGAACACCTGCATGGGCCTTCTCCTTCTCCTCTTCCCTCCTGTAGGAATCTGTGATCTCATCCTCCCATCCACTGGTCTCCCACTTTCTATAAAACCTTCAAACTGAGGATGCCATTTGTTTAAGTCTCCAGAACTCATCTTGGTTCCTCTGATGTTAAGACTTCTCTACAGCTAACGTGGAGATTCCTGACTCTACTTCAACCTGGACGTAGTTTTAACTGGAATGATGCTGGAAGATTATTATTTCAGTTTTTAAGTCTCTGAAAAGCATTCTTGTAGAGCCAATCATAACAAAAGAAAATAGTGAAAATGGAATCCCTTTTCTTGTCCTCCAAGGAGCTGGACCCATTTTTCAGAGACAGATTTGCTGTCTCGTCAGGAGATCTTCTCAGTGTTGGCAATCAGTGTCGTCAATTCCTCTCCTTGACAAGAATCTACTCTTCCTGGAGGTAACTCTGAGCTACCTCTCAGTTCTGTTTATTTGCAAAGCTTTCAAGAGGCCCTTTAGAAAGTCTTTTTTTTACTCTTAACTACTTTCAGGATTTTCCCCTTTCCTGAGAAACAGCCTTCAGGATTTTAACCTATTCTTTGACCACTGCCCTGTCCTGCATTGTATATGTGACTTTCACAGTTTCTGAGCTGAAAAATTTCAAATGCTAATATTTTTGATGGACGGGGTGGCAGTGTTTGAGTGAAAATCAATTAAGAAAAGGAACTAAAAATGTGCTGATTCATCTGAAGCAATAGGAAGTTAGAGATAAGCAAAGGATGAATTAAACCAATAAAACAAATACTTCACTCCTATTGCTCAAATTCAAAGAAAAATCTAGATTCTTCAGAACTTCAGTACCAAGATCTCATACTGGTAAACAGGGGTGAATGTCACAAACAAAAGTGTGGAAATAATTCCAATAAAGTTTTACATCAAATAGTAATAGCGAGACCTGAAGGTGGCTGTTTGCAAAGAAGGATAATAAAGGTTAATTGTTCCTAGACCCCAGCTATATATTGCAGATTGACAGTCACGATACTGCTGTTGATGTACGATCCTTCTGTGTTGCTTTAAGGGATATATTTTAAATGTAATGTTCTAGAATGTTGTGGAAAATAGATATGATTAAAAACTTGACCATTCATGCAACAAACTCAATGCAGGTTTTGAAGGAGCTTGAAGAAGGAGTATGAAATAATAAAATACTTAGTGATTTATTCTTTGATTTTTTGTCCTTGTGAAGGAATTGCCTGTATTGGAAGTGTATCATAAAAAAAAAAAAAAAAAAAAAAAAAACAAAAGCAGCTGGGATTGTATGAGGGAACATGTAGAAAAGGAAGAATAGCTTGTAAACATACGCAGAAGCTTAGAAGAGCAACTCCAAACTTATACCAACTAATGCTCTAATCCTGAAACCGATTTGAGACAAAGGCCGTAATGAATTCAGACCTGACATTAAGTGACCATAAGTTGTCAGTCCTGGACAACCGGGGAGGTGCCAGCTGACTGGAGGTTAGCAAATGTGACACCCATCCACAAGGGCCGGAAGGAGGATCCAGGGAACTACAGGCCAGTCAGTCTGACCTCGGTGCCTGGGAAGGTCATGGAACAGATCACCCTCAGTGCCATTACACAGCACTTGCAGGAAAACAGGGTCATCAGGCCCAGTC
>VXBH01007185.1:956053-998044 GCA_013400035.1 Rynchops niger
AGGGCTACAAAGCTGGTGAGGGGTCTGGAGGACAAACCTTATGAGGAACGACTGAGGGAGCTGGGGTTGTTCAGCCTGGAGAAGAGGAGGCTGAGGGGAGACCTTATCACCCTCTACAACTACCTGAAAGGAAGTTGTAGAGAGATGGGGGCTGACCTCTTCTCCTTGGTGACAGGTGATAGGACGAGAGGAAATGGGTTCCAGTTATGCCAGGGGAGGTTTAGGTTGGATATTAGGAAACATTTTTTGACTGAAAGGGTTATTAAACATTGGAATAGGCTGCCCAGGGAGGTGGTGGATTCACCGTCCCTGGAGGTGTTTAAAAAAAGGGTAGATGGGGTACTTAGGGCCATGGTTTAGAAGTGGCTTTTGTCAGTGTAGGTTAATGGTTGGACTTGATGATCTTAAAGGTCCCTTCCAACCTCTATGATTCTATGATTCTATAACAAGAAATATTGTTTAAGGTTGTCTAAGAGAAGGGTATCGGCAACAGGTAGAACACAGATTGTGCAGGACTGAGCAACAAAGCGAGAGCTGCGAGAAGCTGTACAATACAGCTGATGGCTCCTCTCTGCCAAGCTAAGGATTGTGTCCCTGTTGTATGTAGGTTCTGTTTATAGTTGACTGGTATGAATCTAAAACTGGCTGAAATGCTTATATTTGAAAAACTAATGAAATGTGGCCTTCATAAAATAGAGGGGGAATGTTCTCTTAAGACTGTTTATTGTCACTGTTTCCATGCTTAGGAGCTTCTCCACTGCCATTACAGTGGTAGCACTGCTGTCACTGTTATGATCAAGGGATATAAACAAGACAAGAAGAAGTCATATCTTTTATTAGACCAAATGATATAGTTGGAAAAATAGACCAGCATTCAGGCACGTGAGGAGTTCTTCAGGCCTGAAATAAATCCGTTCTCAGAGGTAGATACCAATTGCTTGCTTCATCTGAAATGAAGGAGAGCTGTTATTTGTGTGCAGGAGAGATGTTGGCAGGAAGCGAAATGATGAAGTGGTCCCTTATCACCTACAAGTCGCTGCGTGCTCTGGCGCTGCTTGACAGTGAGACAAGAGACTCTGCATCAAGAAAAGACAGATATAACCCAACCTGGCTGCCACAAGCTAAATGGGTGCAACTAGCTCTAATCGCTGTCTTTTAAACCTGGCTCAAGTACAGCCTGTAACATCAATATAGACATAACCACCAAGACTTGCAGCAGGGCAGGAAATTAATTTGGGCAACGTTAATGCCAAAGCACTACAGTGGTGGTATTCTTCTTCTTGTTACTACAAACATCTTCAACAACCAGGTGAATGGCAACGCAGTCAGATCTAGACATAATCTAAGCATCCAAAGCAAGGCCATGACAGGCATGTCTTTCTATCTATCTGGTTTTTATCAGAGATCTTTAGTATATAGAGCATACATAACTGATTTTTTCCCATACATTATCCATGCTCATTAGCATGATACAGATTAAGACATTAATATATCTAGATTATATATAACTGAAAGATTCTGTTGTCATGACACAGATTTTAAGTGATTTCAAAGTAATTAGTTAAGAAGAAAAATAGTAATTCCAATCCGAAAGTAAATGACTACCAAATACACTTACAGGTGAGAAAAATAGAAATCTGAGTCATTAGAAAAACACCATATTCATTGTTTTTATGTGAATTGTCTTAAAGTTTTTTATCTGGAAGAAATGCTTTTCCTAAAAAAATTGATTTTCTGTCTCACTAATATTTCAATCTTATTCTTACCATTCAAGGTCCTTATCTTTGGGAAAGATGACTCTGGGTTTTAAGTGAGGCAAAATATCATTAATAAATTTGAATGTCACAGAAGTGATGAGCATGGTGTGTCTACTTTATACTATACTAAGTATCAGGGGAGGGATACCATAACATTTTGGTTTTCCTAAGGACATTTTATGAAACACCTCTCCAATCTTTTCCCAGCTTCACACAGCCTGATGTCATAGCTTCAACCATGTATGTCAATGGCTTATCGAGCTCAGTTTTAGCTGGAAATGGGGAGGAAGGAGCAAGATGATCTCTAGCTAACAAAATGTGACGAGCATGCAAAGGCGATTTCTGACTGCCATTGCGATCTACTCCAAATGCTACTCAAAATGTAAGTTGCCTCAGTCATCTCCAGTGCAATGGATTCAGCAGTTAGTTGATGCAGAGGAACTGAGCATGGTTGCTTGGCAAAGTGTTTTGGAGGAGGATAGATTTGTTGGTGTATGGTTACTGATAATTAACTTTAATCTTGGTTTTAAATACGTATAACCAGAGCTACTCCATTGATGTGATTGGTGTTGTTCCAACTTCACAGTGTAATGCTAAATCTCAAAATAGAAATATGGCTGTATAAACCTGCATTCTGCTGCAACTAATACCTTACATGATCGGTCCCCTGAGGACTGGCTTTTGCTGTGCTTTAAAAAATTTAAATAAAAGAATGTTAATATCCAAAGTACAAGACCCTGCTGGCGGCAATCAATACAGAAGGAAAAAAAAAGGTTAACTACCACGATATGTGGTTCACACTGAGGATTTCATTAGGGTTGTGTGTGTGTGTGAGCAGGGAATAGGGTCCCATGGCCGTGCCTACCTTAGCAATTTAAAGCTCTAGAGAAGTTCTTTTTGGTGCAAATTTGGTGCACATCTGTACTTGGAGTCTGGCAGCGTGCATCAGAGCATTCATGTGCCGGACATGGTTTCCCTCCTGGTGGAGCCAGGGCTGAATGTGGGTAGGGTAAAGCCACGTCCAAGTCTAACTCGCTGCACGGTGCGAGGTGTTCCAGCAGTCAGCTCTCTTCACACGGGAACTGTGCGCCCAAGAGACAGGCAACTGGTACGAACTTTGCTGACACTTCAAAGGCAATGTGAGCATATTGTCTTTGAAACACAACAGGCAGCAGCAAACCAAACCCTGCTCCTTCCACCTTTGAGCCCCACCAGTAGATAATGTAACTGCCCCTGTGCATAAATTCTGATAACAGTAGAGATTAGCAAATGCTAAATTTAATTAGCCCAGTTTTTTCTCTCCTGCCAGTCTGAAGTTGATATATCCAGAGTTTTCAGTACCCTGATTTATTCCACTCTCAATAGAAGGGGTATCTTGCCTGAATTTATATTTGTGATGTCTCCAAAAATGGGATTGTCCTTTTTTCTTTTCGCTGTTATTTTTCTTCAGTTACTTAAGAAAAGATTGTAAAAAGCATCTTGTCCCTCATAATTCATAAGAAGTTTCAAACACTAGTCCTGAGGCAGCATTAGTCTAAACAGACTTTCTACAGAGGCATTGGAGAGGTTCCACCAAATCCGACCGATTAACCCACATATTTGGCATCTCTCTTTTAGGCCATATCAATCTCAATTTAGTTTTTGCTTTTTTTGTGCTATTTATATCTAACTTCATTTCTATAATATGAACTGAAATTAAATCATGTGATTATCACTTTAAATCAAATATAGTTTGTTTTCAGTATCAGTCAGGAGCATCTCCAAGAACACGTTTAAACTGCAGCGGGAATTCAGCTATTCGTATCACGTTTGCTTCCACAAGCAAATCTTGCCAAGCTGGAGGACTTTGAGTTAAGCCATATGGTTTTGATAAAACATGGTGACTTGAAATTTATTTTTGCTTCGCTAAACAAAATTCAGTGCCAAAATATTGTATGTGCAAAATTCAGCATCAGGAAAAAAAAGTCAAGTATATGACTGTTGGTGTCACACTGCATGGGTTCAGCAGTTCTACGGCTCAAGACGATTCTTTGCAAAATGCTGGTAGCAAGAAAAGAGAAACCTGCAGCATAAAAGTTCTAAAAGAAAATTACTCTATTTTCTAACATGGCTAGTGAATGCAGGTAACCATTTTTGAGAATCTAATCAAGAGACATGCTGAAGGGTTCCCAAAAGGTTTAAAACGTTTTGAAATGAGCTGCCACTTTTTGAGTACTCCAAATTAAGGGTTACTTCTAATGTACCTGAACTCAAAGAACTGGACCAGAAAATGATCCTTCAATGAGCTACAAAGGAATCCAACAAAAGATGTGAAACGCTGCTTTTAGCAGATATTTGTAATGAGTATGAAAGGGAGCTATTTCTGTGTGTGACACACTTCAAGGCATGTATTATAATGGACATTATAATGGACAATATATATATTAATGGGGTCCTACATTGTTCTCTGTATACTGAAACTGGATTTAGAGATTTTTAGTGCTTTTTTTTCCCCAGAGCTTTGTGAACCATGAGCCTTTCTAAGACTTGATATTTGAAATTTGCTGCCATTTAATGTTCTGGCTGATTTGAACACAGAGTTATACATAAGCTATATATAAGTTATATATAAGTCTAGCAAGGGAAATAAAAATATTTTGCTTTGGTGGTTTAAATTTAAGGCTGCTTTTTCCAGACTCCTTTCTCCTGTAGAATCATAAAAGACCCAACATGACTCTAAAACATTTGTAACCTGTCCTTATTTTATGAGGCAAGATGAAATCCTGGAATCCATCCTTATTGCTTCGGCTATTTTTGCTTTGTTATCGTCATCCTACTTGCACAGCCCTTAAAAAGCATATTCCCTTTCTGCGTAACTAACAAAAAAAAGGTTACCTTTTTGTTTCCTTAAAGAAAATAAACAATTTTCTTGCTTACGCTGAAGTTGATACTAAAAAAAATTGCTTCTGGAAGTAGTACTGGATACAACGTCTTTCATTTTATAGTGTATTACCCCCTGTGAGGAGTTGAGCCTATGCCTGAGCTTGTCTCTGTTGGGGATGAGAAAAGTGGGTCAGAAGAAGCATATACTGATCCAAATCAGACTTCTTGTGAGTTTGGTCTGTAAAAGAGATAGTCCAATCTATGTATACCAATGTAAATTAAATTTTAAAAGCACCTTTTGCAATCTTAAGGAGAAAATACAACCAATATGTCTCCTCTAGGGTTACAGCTCCTGTAAACTGAGCTCCCAACATTGCACGAAATTTTTGTATCCAATACCTTTTTATCAGCTCTCTACCTGTGGAATTAATATACTTCACCTCAGAGTGGTACAGTAAGGGTTTAGTTATCTAGTGCTCATAAGGCAGTCAGACACTATAAAGATGAATACTTAAGAAAATGTCACAGGAACTTATTGTGTTATGGGAATTATTATAATTCTGAGTGCAAACAGTATTTTAATCACTTGTAACAGGCCAAGCACAAGGCCACCCTCTGGGCAGAGAGGACAAGCCATAATGCCAGAAAGCTGCCTGCACACTGGATTCCATCCCCCTCTCTCCCCTTCAAAGGGAAAAAGTCCTATGGCTACAGAAGGGAAGATAATGAAATGAAGCAGAAGCATACAGAGCAAATTAAGGTTGCTTAGGCAATTTCTAATTTTCGAGTGCACTTTTATTCCAGGTGTGTGTGTGCTGGGGAGCTGCATGGGTGATTCCGTGCATCAGTAGGTTTCATTCCTGTGGTACAGTAACACTAATGTTTTTGTTGCTGAGCCGCCGGTCATGTTCAGACACTCTCAATGCGTGAATGCATCTTTCTGAAGGACTTTTTTTGGTGAGGTGTTTTAAGTCTATTTTGAAGGTTTAAGTTGATAGGAGTTGAAATCAACTATAAAGTGATTAATGGCAACAAATGCCAGCAGGGAAACTGCTGAAAATAAATGTAAAATGGTCTGTGGTCTCTTCCAACGCCTTCCCTTGCCAAGCTCATAATTACAAAGAGGTGAATTTAGCCCCAGGTCTAGTACAAGGCTGGCACACGAACAAGTTGGTTAGCACTAAGAACTGGAGCTGAAAAATAACATAGGTATTGCACTTTTTGTCCATGAAGAGGCAAACTTTTGGAAGGTATTCAATGGTAACATACCCTGGGCCACTGCACTGCTGCTCCTGGGCCTGCCCAAGATCAACTGGAGTCTGTGAGGACCAAGGCAGCTCCCTCCTCGTTCATTCCTTGGCCCCCAGAGGTCGTGTTGGTCTCCCCTTGCCCAAATACCTGGCAGTTAAGGCAGGAGCTGAGTGTGCAGGAAGTCCAGGTTTGCCTCTTCTGCACAGGGGTCCTGGTGGTTCCCCCTCCTTCTCAAGGTTACTTCACCTGTGCATCGCTCCTTCTGCCACTTTAATGCACCCCACAAAGGGCATGTGGGTGGAGAAACTGGGGTGGAGAAATAAAATGCACATTTATCTTAAATTGTTACTTTTGGCAGCTGAAAACGAAGTCTTGTGATGGGAAAGTACCAGACAACTGACTGCGGATGGGCTGTCAGCCCAACCTCCTGCATGAGACCTGTGCTCTGGGGGAGCATTGCTTTCCATTTTGCTTCCAGCTAATTTTATATATCTACTTTCTTGAAATAATACGAACCACCCTAATACTGGTATTTTTTCCATAATGAAACAAATCTCTGTGTGTGCAAATGGTACTGACACAAGCGGGATTTCACCTGACAAACCAGCCTACCTATGAGGAGGACCAGAACACAACGTGTATTGGGACTTGGTATCGGGTAAAGTTTGCAGGAGTGTTTGGCCACCTAAAACTTTCTTCAAGTTTTTCACTTTCAGTGTTGAAAAGTGTAAATATGAACTATTTCTCTGTTTCACCGCAAGATAAACCTACTTGACATAATTTTACATTTGGTAGCTTCAGCTTTTAGACTTTAAAGCATTTTATACTTTGAAACAGCATTTCTTACTTTGCCATAACACAAGAGGTAAAATTTGTTTTCAATTCAGTTTCAAATTCAAACCTACAGAGAATGTTTTCTCTTAGCACTTTTTAGGAACTACAATTCAATTATAGTATAGCTATTATTTTTATAGTTTTCATTCTTGCCCCTAAATTTGAGTTTATTTTTTTCCAGTTTAATGGTTTTCAGATATTATTTTTAAATACCTGATTTTTATATACATTTTCTTACTTTTGAACTGACCATACTGATTTCTAATAGTTCATTTTAAACATGGGACATTACCAGTGTTTGTCATCCGCCACCGTTGGTTAAAATGACATAGTGCTGTGATACCTAGTGTACACAAATCGCGCGCAGGCATCGTGCCCTGCCTGACCGTAACTAGTGTTTCTTTGGACCGGTATAATGCAAAATTACAAATACAAAGCTAGCATTTCCATTTGTAGAGCAGCCTGGACCGGAGTTGGAGGGCTCACCTCAATGTAAATTTGCATCCTTCCTTTCATGAACAGTTGAAGAGTTATTTTTTCCTTCGCTGCCTTTACAATTTGTTACCAAATAGAGTTGAAATGCAATTTGATGACACCTTGTTAGGAGGTTTCTTGTCCTAATAATCATTGGCTTCTTCCCAGTGTGTTTTACTATTACTGTTTAGATATTTCTAGATCACAGTCTTGTGAGCACAGGATAAGGGGAGGTGCTTTATGTTGCAAGCCTTAGAGGAGACTGGATGGTGGAAAAGGAAGTAAACTTCAAACTACACTTTTCTACTGCTTCAGAGAAAGGAGTTGTCTCTCTATAAATTGTTTTACCAGCTGCAGAATAATGTCCTCAGATCACTAAAAAAAATAAATGGAGACCTTAAGGTGACCTGTAATTCAAAGCAAACAATAGCAAAGATACTGATATGTCACCCAAAGCTAAGTTGGGAAGTTCAACCACTGTTAATGCATTTTTGGAGACAGACTTCGTCCTCTTTTCCCAGCTGGGTGAGCTCAGAGGAGACGATTGCTCCTCCAAGGACCTGCCTGACATTTGTATTAGTAGGGACAGAGAGAAGCAGATGCAACAGGGACCTTTTGCCTGTCTTTGCCTTTCTAAAGTCTCCTGCTAGCTGAGCAGAAGGGGTGCTCTTTGCGCAAGCCATTAGGCAAATGAGGGGCAAGCTAGACAGAGCCAGTGCTAAGGATTTTGGCTGTAGTGCCTTGAAATAGTGTTTCCACAGAGGAGGCTGCTGACTGTTGCTTTTTGGCATGAATCAGATGTGGTTCTGTTTTTACTGACCTTGGGCACATTGTTCTGAAACTCTCTCTGCTCCTGCCAGCACGTTAATAAAGCGAATACCACACCGTATGCCGTTTAGCATGGTTTCTGCATGGTGACAAGCACCGGGCAGTGCCTTAGCTTCGGGATCCAATTTTGTCAAAGCCATAAGGAAATGAAACTTCAGTGACATTACACTGGTGAATGAGTCTATGCATCCATCTGCCTCTGGGACCTGCCAATAGCTTTTTAATTTGCTGGTCAATATCAACTGTAGAGGACAAGAGATCTCGAGGGTATTAAGTTCCCACAAGTTTTATAAAAATGAGCCTCTGGGTGGAGGAAAGCATACCAATGCTTATGCTGAGGAGAAGACTGCTGAATGTTTTCAGCCCCCGTTACACAGGGAACTTTAACTCTTTATCTTCCACACCCAAATCTATGTAAAATCAGCCATCACTGAGATTGCTGCTTACAGAGTTCCTGAGCAAAATCAGTATTTTTAAATCAAGCCTAATAAGTTGTTGACTTGGCAGATGGTACTGAAAGATTAGGAACGCTGGGCTTGTCCTTTATTTTTCACATCTTTCAAGCATATGTGTATTTACCTAACGCCAAAGCAGTGGCATGGAGCTGTGTCTATCAGCGTCTGTGGTGTGCAGCAGCTTTAGGTGCTGTGTGGAGCACGCTCTGTGGTGCGAATCAGTGAGCACCCACGTGCCGAAGGAAGGAGACTGCTTTCGCTCTGCTTGGTGATTCAGCTGCACGGTTTGTTTCATCCTTTATGCTTCTCCTGACAATGCAAAGCTTCACATAACTGAGGACTTCTAATCCCTTTATTTGACATTCAGCCTCAGTATAAAGATAAACACTCCAAGCTACTAAGAACTAACTGTGAGGAAAAACTAAATACTGAGAAACAAGAAGACATTATCAAATGGAATTATTTTATTTTCTTAAAGGAATCGCTTTCTGCATAATCCTCACATGTGGTATTCTTCATGTCACAAGGCAATAAAAGAAAACAGTATTAATTCAGGTCACTCCAATTGTAGATCTTCCCCTCTCTATGTAATGCTTATAATTTCATTCTACCCCATATGCTTTTGCATCTGCTTTCTGGTACAGGGCCACCAGCCTAGCCTGCTAAATTAATCTGACAGAGGATAAACTTGAAGGAATTACTTGTTTTCCTCACAGAAAGATAAACAACTGCAAGAAATACTTGGTTCCTGCCACTCCTCCACCAGAGAAGAGATGTAAGAAATCTGTGCCTGTTGTAGAACAAGTTCCTGACTCCTTGAGAAGGAGAATTAATAAAGCCTGGTCTCCTAAACACTTAGGTGCTAAATCCTTTTCACTGATGTAAAACCAGCCTTTCTTTGCTATAAAGGTGCCCAACCCTTAATAACCTGATGGCCCAATGCTTTCTACGCTTCCACGTCCCCTCTCTATGTCCTAAACCTGCCCTTGCTACTCCCAGCTCCAAGCTATCCTCAGCTTTGCTCTCTGTTCCCTATTGTTGTGTTGTGAACTTGCCAGTCTGCAGTTCACAGCGCCTGACTGGTACCCACCTGCCTGGTGGCCAGCCCTTTGCATCACTTCTGCAGTGGAGCGGTGACACGGGGCCTTCCTGCCTTCTCTTGCACAAGACTTAACAGGTTTTTAAAAGCTTGGAGGGTCCCACCACCAGACACATAGAAAATGAGCCTCCTTTCCACAATTCAGGGAGGCTACAAACATTGGGGTGTGCTTGTTAAAGGAGTCAGTGCCCCAAGACGACAGACGGAAGTCACTGTGTTTCCCTATTTTCTGACTTAATGCCAGAGCTGGCTGCAGGGCTGCGATTCGGATGGGGAGCCACATGCCTTGCTCTGCTAACATGTAGGGATGGGAGCGGAGGTGAGAGTGAAGTGCCTCTCTCCTACTATTCTCCCTCTTCCCACGGGAAATTTGCATCTGAATAGGAGTTTGCTGAATTCGTGGGCATAATCTGAACTTCTCGGATGTTTAGGTGTAGAGACAAATCTTCTTCTTATATAAGTAGGCTTGGCCTCATCGACTTCATATGGCTACATCAATTTATTCCAGCCAATGATCTAAACTGCTCTTTTCAGGTGTGATTGTTCAAAATTAAGAGCTTTTAAATTTTCCTGTTGCCTAGATGAAAGAATTATAGTGCAGCAATCTCACAGTCAAAACATTTTTATTCAATTCATTCTGACAGAGAAAACCTTGTTCGGAAAATGGAGGTATAGTCCATACCAAACATTTGAAGAAATAGTTATTCCAGTGTTGCTTGCAGGAAAGCCTCTTGGAGACTAGGGCAATTTTGATTATAGAACCACAACATTTAATGATGCTCATCAAAGAGTTATTTTTTTTGTCCTCCCCGGCAACTACAGGGGATTTTTTACACTTCCATGTGAAATCCATTCTCTCTCTACTACAAATTTATTTAATTGCAGTTCACACTACAAGCTCTTTTTTTTCCTGCTGTGTTTGTTCTGCTCTGGGGCATGACAATCTCTTTTATATTTAGGGACCTCTGGGACAGCTGAATCGGTAGGGGAAATCTGTTCATATAAGTATCTAGATCTACAGCACTGCTTGTGGTCCTCTGTAGTCTACTGAATAGTTTTAAAGAACTCCAAAAGGTGCCCAAGAAAACCAAGTTTGGGTAATCTACATTTATGCAACTTTTAATGGGATTTGCACTTCCAGTAACCATTCTTTAGAAATGAAAAATGTTAATATTTCTAAACCACTATCAAAAAGTCATCCTCAGCATTAATTTTAGTCCTGTGAATACGGTTTGTAATCACTCCTAATCAGCCAGATGGCTTTTTCATTGTTTAGTACTTCTCTCATGTTGGTGTCTTCTGAAAATGTTATCAGGGACAAGTCAATGTTTTCTTCTAAACTGTTCATTAAGTTAAAAAAATGAAGACAAGAAACAGTCCATTAAAGAGCTTACAAGTACTGCCCACTTGTTTTTCTGTTTGTAGTTGTGTTTCAAGATAAATAAGTTAGCAGATGTGTAATTTGTTTAATGTTTCTACTTTCTTTTGGGAACCAAATCTTTTGCAGGAGTACCACTGATATTTTGTTGAATTATTTTATTAAGACACAGCAAATATTAGCACTCCAGAAATGTCCATAACACATCGACAAAAGCTGATTTAAATTATTGAAGAAAACATTGAAGCAAATCGTATTAGACTGGCTGATAAGTATACTGTAACCACAAAGAATTTAATTAGAATTTCAGCATTTGATAGTTAGCTACCAGGATGTGAGTAGCTGATGATCTAATTTGACTTTGTATTACCTTTAAAATTCTTCTTCCTCAGTCAACACCTCCCATAAAATCAGGTTATTGTTTAATAAGTCACTTGTTTTGTATTCAAAGTAGGGAAGTGGACTGGATTCTGCTAAAATACATGGGCGTACTGAAAGTTACAGAGTAAATCAGATTTTCCACAGACAGACAAACATATATATGTATACATGAAAATGGAAAAGATGTTTATTGGATTAAATGTTGGTCTGGATCTTTCTGAATTAAGTTTATGTCATCTAGGGCAGCTGTACAAGAGATGCTACAGAAGATCAGCTTTTCTCCATGTTATTCATTCTTATCAGTGACTTGACCAAGTGTGGTTGAAAGCAGTTTCACGGCAAAAAAAGAAAAAAAATTTGCAGAAATATGCAAAAGTGCAAAGTGGTTTATACTAATACAGCTGCATCCAAGTGGTGGTTCTTTCTGCTGAACAAGTATACAGGTATATTTTTTTCAAATAAGTATAGCCAAAAAAGCAGAGAACTCCTCTAATTTCCTTATATGCAGAAGCTTCAGTATTGGTATTAACATTACAGAATCAAAACCTTACCATAAGAAACCAAATGGTGATATAGAGAAGCTTTTCACGGGAATTTTTATGCGTCAGGTTTAATCACAGATTGCCTTCTGCCTCTGACTCTAACAGCATGAAGAAATATAGCTGATTTTAAACTCTGGTTCTGCAAGAACCATCTGCATTATGCTACGCACTGTAAGCAGTCTCAAAATGACAATAAACGTACACACTACTGGTAGTCTCAAGTACATACAAGACTGAAACCGTGTATAGATAAAAGCACAACAGTGCTGAAGATCATCATGATTGGAAAGAAGTTATTTAGATCTCACTGTATGCTTTACATGCCATCATTTTAATGTACGACGTGTTTTCAGCAGTAATGTTAAAGGTAAATTAGTTTTTCCAGAAAAATATATTTTTTTACAGTATTTAATTGCTTTCATCACCTTTTTTCCTTGTGCTTCCCACCATCTTGTCCGACAACTCATGTCTGACCCTGTTCCTTGACTCTTGAGCCAAAAAGCCTCCAAACTGCACTGTCTCATCACAAAATCTCTCCGAAACATTGAGTTTAACTGTGAACACCAGTTTTCTCTGCTTTTTGATATTAGTCCGACAGCATGACAGTGCCTCCCAAATAGTTTCTACTTCTTGCTTGTTGAAAATTCACTCAATGCATTTAATATTAATAATCTTATAATGATCTATTTATGCAGTGCTGGAAGTATATACAGTGCTTTACTAGAAAAGGGGTAAAATGTACCATTAATCACGTCAGACTCCCTCATGGGCATGGTGTAGTTGAAAGTGACGGAAATATGAAAGGGAAGAAGTTGCTGCTTCACAAGAGAAATATTGAAACACTGTTTTTGACAATGAGACAGTGCCCACCTAACTATGGAAACTAGGTTTTTCTCTACAAATACTTTCTGTAAAAGGAATGGGACCTATGGGATTACATCAGGAGTGCACAACTGTGCAATGTAATAAATAAAAATATGGCAAATTTCAATCAGAGTGAAAAATGTTTCCAGCTTCCAAAGCCTATTGTACATGAAGTATCAAATAGAAAAACTTAATCTTGGTATGTGACCCTTGCTAAAGCTGGACTTGAGCGAGGATAGTACTGATTAATTTTAATTTATTGGGCAACTTTAAGAAGTCTTTGGTGAAAGACAAACATGAATGTGAGGAATTATATAGTATTGTATGTTTTACAGTATAAAAGAACAATTCTCGGCCAGAATGGGTCCATTCACGAGGGATTTATTTTTCACAAACAGGAAAAACAGAAAAAGCAATTACAAATCTTGAGGCTGGGCCACTGCTTTTTGCACTTCTGGGGAATTTGTAATTTTACCCTGTTTGCTCCCCTTTTTATACAGTAATCTTATCTCAGGTCAAACAATATCTTTCACCTCATGCTATGTACAACAAAGCTTCTGACTGTTGCAGGGCTACATATTATTAAAACAACAACAAACTAATAGCCACAAACAGAATATCTGTGATTGTAGATATTCTCCATTGCCACTATTACCTAGAAAATGTTGGGGAAAATTATTAAAAAAACCCAAATATCATACGATGGGTTCAAAAGCAGAAAATCCAAAGGTCCGTGTGGATATCCATGATGGTCCCAGATGGACTGCAGACAGCGGTATATTTAGTCAGAGGGAAAGGTTATGCTGTCTCCATGCAGGATGGTCTAGGATCCCTGGATGTGCTCTTTCAAGTGCCTGAGTTCCTGAATAAGCCAGTGCCAAATGACTCTCTTCTCACAAGAAAATATGGCTATTTAGTAGAGCTGACACTTGAAGTATTTCCTATAAGTACATAGTTTTTATTTTCTCCCAGTGTTCCAACTATAAATCCAATGTTATTATGTTGTCTCTCGTTTGTGATGGTAATTCCTACAGTTACACAGGGGGTTGCATTTTAATCAGGTACTTTCCATTCTTGCAAGTGTAATAAAACAGGTAATATAGCAAGTAAAATAAATAAATGTAATTTAAGGTAATCTGATATTTTTCCAACGTGCTTATTCAATACAATCTAAGGCAAATTACAGGAGGCAAAATATATTAGAGAGGAAAAGGCGGGAGGATGATAAACACACAGACATTGCCTTTAGATTGGTTGTACCAAACAGGGTATCTGGACTGCCTGCTAACTTTCTAATTAAGGTGGACTCTAATGTCTCACTCTCTGTCTTGGAGGGGGTAATTTGCAGAAAGAAGTGGTAATGCTCATAGGCTTTGTGTTTTCTGTCACCTACCCATCACACTTCCCAGGTATTTAACAAACTGAAACTGCAGTCAGCTTTGCTCAGAGAAGAGGGGAGGGGGGCTGTTTTGCCTGTGGTGACTGGATTTTCAACACACATTTGTGCATAGTTTTGTAAATGTCTTTGACTCTGGACTGTTCAAGGCTCTAAATGCCAAGCGCAGTTTGTCCCGGCAAAATGCCTTAACAAGATTTTCAAAGGAAAAGAATCAGCTTAACACATATTTAAAAATGCATGTTTACACGCAGTGAGCATGACTGCCCATCTTTTTACACTCGAAGACGCTTTACCCACAGCACGCTGATACCGCACAGTTGAGGTGAGGATCTGAGCCACTGTGCTCACAAGTTGGTACCTCTTGGAGGTGAACTAGGACCACAGATGGATGGACAGTGCGTGTTGGGAGTGCACAAGGGACTGACAGCTGCTTGCACATGTTTTCAATTAGTTTTAGGAGCATAAGGAATGCCTTAACTGGCCTGATAGATACTCCAGCTATCCCTGCACGCTATCTCTGAAAATGGCATTAGGTGATACTGTTTAAGGAGAGTACTAGAGCCTGCCCATTGCCATCAGACCAAACCTTCCATACTCCTCCCAGCATCCACAGTCATCGAGTTACGAAAGTTAAAAGGGTAGATCTTTATTTATTCCCTTAAGCATTAGAACATGAATTTTTCTAATTCCTTTTGAAGCTGTTGGTGCCATGTCTCACTGAGCCTCCTGTTGCAACAGGCCCCAGAAGTTCCTGACCTACTTTATAAACAATTCTTTATGTGTTTGACATCCAACTAGCTTTAACCTGTGCTCCCTCAGTCTACTACTGCAAGAATTGGTATATCGATCACCTTATCAATTGCTTTCATGATGTTGTAAATCTCAGCAATATCTGCTTCTGAAACCAAACATCCCAGCCTTCTTAGTTGTTCCTCATACAATTGATTCTCCATTGTTTTGATCATTTTCTTTGCTATCCTATGTACCTGTTCTATCATCACCAGTCCAACCAGCAGTAGGGAGACCAAAAGTACACATAATACTCACAATGTCATTACACCAAGGCTTCTTCTCAATAGCATTTCTGGTGACGCCCAACACTTTTTTAGGCATTTTCATACCACTGCACAATGACGCCGTGATTTCAGAGACCTGCCAATGATGATCCCATAAAATTTTTCCTAAACTGCCATTGTCAGTTCAAATCTCAGCATCATGCAGGCATCATTTTGATTACTTTTTCCTACATCTTTATCTTAGAGTAATTGTTGTGGTTTAACCCCAGNGCTGATGCCCAGACAGTTCCCAAGGCACAGCCCCCCTGCCAACCTCCCTCCTGGTTTTATTGCTGAGAATGAAGTCCTGTGGTGTGCAATATCCCTTTGGTGAGCTGGGGTCTGCTGTCCTGGCTGTGTCTCCTCCTAGCTTGTTGTGTACCTCTAGCCTACTCACTGGTGGGGTGGTGTGAGAAGCAGAAAAGGCCTTGACTTTGTGTAAGCACTGCTCAGCAGTAACTAAAACATCCTTGTGTTATCAACATTGTTTACAGCAAAATCCAAAACATAGCCCCATACCAGCTGCTACGATGAAAATTAACTCTACCCCAGCCAAAACCAGTACAGTAATCTATAGTGAGGCCCATCTGCCACCTTTGTACTCACTTGCTCACTTTTGTGACATCCCTCTGGACTTACTTGCTAGAAGCACAAAACTTACTACTCAGAAGAGATTGGTACCACCTGCAAGTTTGGAGATTTCACTGTGCATAACTTTTTGCTAGTCAGCAGTGAATGTGCTTGTGGTGACACATACCCCTTCTTTTCCCTAACATCAGAGCATATGAATGTGTTTCTGTCCCAGCACCATTCTGGGGCTACATGCTAGTGCAGGCCAACATCTAAGGAGGCAAACACGCTGTGTAGCTGCTGTGATTGCTCTCCTCCTTCATCAGCCCACAGAGCAGATGCAACTGCATCTGGCACATGGAGTTGAGGAGCCAGAGAGGTGCAGCATCACTGATTCAGGAGTTACATGTGCAACAGCAGGAGCAAGCTGATCATGTTCCCAAAGTAGCGTGAGAGAATAATGAGGACCCCAGATGTACCTTAGCTCCTACTCTCCATTCCTCGGTCATTTCATTTTTCAGTAATGGACAGTTGTCCATTTTTTTTCTCACTGCGAGAAACAGAAAAAGTCAGATCGTGAGCATACTGTAGAATAAAATGTAAACTCTTTGGCACCTTGTCTTCAAGGTGGTTTGACTTCAATCATTTGCTGTAGTGCTTTTTTTTCTCATTGTGTTATTTTAGTAGGTCATGTTGGCCAAATATTTAGGGTGAGATATTTCTATCATGAAAGGAGAATGCATCTTAGACCATGACCTGGTTTGTAAGGTTTTATCAGGGGGAGGGGAGGAATTTATATTCCCTTGTATTTTGTTCATCCTTCCATGAAACTCTGGATTCCTCCTTCCTTTCAATCCTGAGTACAGGACATGCAAATTTATTTCTCAGTAAATCAGTGATGGGCTGCCAGGTTGGTTGGCAGTGTGAAAGAATGATGGTGTGGGACAAGAAGAATTGGAAGAAAAGGGAGGCATTCCTGAGTGCAAACAAAACCTATTTTAAATCAATTATGTGAGGCCTGGGAAAGGTTCAAAGGAAACGGTAAACCAAAAGCAAGGAAATATTTGCTGTATCAATACAACTTGAAGAGAGGTGAATTTGTGTGGTGCTGGTCTGCAGGTAAGTTGCATCTCTCCTGCTCCCCTAGTTCAACTCTTCCAAACAACACCAGTTGTGCTCTGCAGTGACTGGAGTCTGACTCACCTTACTGCGGATTTCAGAATGAGCCTGTTCTGCCATTCTGATTCCTTAGCGCACAGAAAACCCAGGTGCAATGCAGGTAATTTTTAACAGCAAATGACAAAGATTAGAGCAGCAGGAAGAAAGGGAGTAGCACTAGGTTTTTCATGCACTAGTGAGGGGTCAGGGTTAGAATAAAAGTCAAAGCATTTACCACTGGGCAAGAGTATGCTCATGACAATTACAACAGAGCTCCCAGAAAGAAGTAAGTTCTTCCCTTATTTTCAGTTATTTATCTGTCAAAACACACTGAGATACTGTCAAACAAGAACTCTTACTAACAGCAAAACCTGAGCATTTTATCTATGTAAGCCAGAGGTCATTAGATAACACCCCAGCTTTGCAAATTTGTTCTGTACACACTTACTTATATGTTAGATATTTTTCCCCTTTTGCTAATTCTGTGCTACTGCAAATGCATGAAATTAAACACGGATCTGATATTACAAACCATGATTTCAAATTGAACAGCTGATATTATATTTCCAAAACTGCATGTCGATCAGCATGCTATTTGGGGTATATTTGAAAAAAAGAAGGCAAATGGAATTAACTGTAATTGAAGGCAAAGCAAATTAACTGTCATTATGAACAAGAGCAAAGAATTAAGATTTTGCCACAAGAAGCAAAGGACTATGGTCCTTCCCACTTAGCTCTACACACATAACTGATACACCTACACCATAAGTCTGATCACTTTAGGTTCCCTCCATAAATCAAGGTACTTGGAAGGGTCAGTTTAGGTGTGAGGTGGGCTGAATAGTGATTCTGGAAGTGACTAAGCTCCTAATTTAGGCCTAATGAATCTGGGCTTTTGCAAAGAAGAGTACTTATGAGAGGAGAAAAAAAAAAAAAAAAACCTGCTTTGAGTTCCTAAGTAGATCATGAAAAATCATAATTATAACGCACATTGTGCTGTCAAAGAAAAATGAGACGTTAATCAAGTTAAGTGATAGACTGAAAAATACCTCTTTTTGAAACAAGTGGTGAAGAATAGGAGTTTCAGAGTCTAAGAAGCTGAAAAGAGATTTAGGGACGTGATGATACTAATAGCAGCAAAAAAGTTATAAGTTATAAAGAAGTACACCTTAGATGAAAATAAGGTGGTCCATCTTGAACTGAAAAACATTCATACGAGGGTTGGAAATCTTCAAAGGGAGAAATGCAACTCACTCCCTGCACAGTCTCAGGTGGAAGTCAGATGCTCCTGGAGGACAAGCCAGAGCCCTCCCTCCATCTCGAGTCAGAGATCTGCTTCATTCATTGTCTGGTTGAATAAGGACATGACTGCAGGTTGTGGATCTCTGTAGTCTAGCTCAAAAAGGACAGCAAGAAAGCACATCAAGTCTATCCCAGAGCTACAGGCACAGCGTACCACTGTAATTATTAACTTGTAGCTTCAATAAATTTTTCTGGTTGCTCTGGGTTACTGCTTGTCAGTTGGCAGTTTTATCAGCCAGGGAATAGAAACAGAGCCTGAAGCTTCAATCCTTTTACCGTCCTCTTCTTTCAGGGCTTGTTTTTATTATCCGCTAGATGACCGTAAATCAGCTGACAACACTCGAACAATGATGCTGGCAGTTTTGTGGCTTTTTCGCATAAAAAAGAAAACACCCTGTTCTCTGCTTCTCCTATTCCCTGTGTGTGACCAGGCAGGTCCTGTTAATTCTGGTCATGTTGCAGCTCCCAGCCTTGTCCATTTGCTTCACTGAATCTGAGAGCTCCTCGCTTTATCCAAGGAAGCGTAGTCAATGCCCCTATTTCACACTGCCTTTGATGAATGTTTGATAGGAACATCGCTAACCCAAATCCTCTTGGAGTTAGATCACGCTCTCAGCTCACAATGTAAAAGCCAATGAGGCAAACTCCACAGAAATTACTGACCTTCCATATAAACTTCTGTGTGCTTCCTGGCATGTCTTTTTGCCTGATTTTTCTGTCTTTTTGCCTCACGCTCTGACCCTGTGATTTGCTTTACTGTTTCACTTGACACTTGAGTGATATGCAGCTTGTTGTTACTGCCCTGTTCGTTTCCATACTCTATGAGCAATCACAGCATGTTTTTGAAAACATGGAGCAGCTGCTCAGAGGTTCATTTGGGATCTTTCGAAATTTTTCCTTTTTCTGAGTGCTTAGTGCTATCTGTCCCAATTCTTTTTATCACACAGAAAAATCTGATACGGCAAATTTTGCTCAGATGTTTGTGAAGGTGAAGTGAAAGTAAATGGAGATAAGGGGCTGCTACCATTAAAACTGGTGGTAGTGAGACCTGGACCTCTGGATCTTCCTGCAGGAGAGAGACAGAAATGTTAGCGAAAAAACAGTAGTAGAACCTTAACTCAGTATGTGATCCTGACGGCGAAAGGATCAGAAATCCTCACTGTAAATGTAAGATCATTCTCTGTTCCTTTCTGCTCTGTTCCCACACTGATTATACAACAAAACTAAAGGAGAACCCAGAAGATATCATGCCTATTCCTTAGGACTTCAGCTTGCTCTGTGATTACCCAGATTATGGAAATAATAGATATGCTAATTGATAACACAAAATTACAAAATTTCCATCTTTGGGTGCAACTACCTCCACGCAACCTTCTATTACCAGGAAGGTTTGTATTACCATTTGTATTCAACAGGAAATTTATAATTACCTGTAATTGCAGGAAGCATCTTAAGTCTTTCAAAGTGAGAGTGAGAACCAGCTGTAATTCCTGGCTGCAATTACAAATACTCAGCCTCTTTACCTGGGTGACAGCTTCCAATAACAACAACTGCTAACACTTCTCTGATTTAAGCATTTTTCAAGGTCCTTTGAGTGCCATTACAATCTTTTCAAAAATCACAATTCACAGTATGAGAAAAAAATGGATGAAATTAGGGTTTTTAGTGCCTGGTGTAAATGCAACTCAGCTCCTTAAGCATGGACCAGTCACTGTAAAAACTCACGGTGTAAAAATACTAAATGTAAGAGAACATGAAAGGACAGAGGTAAGTCTGTAGTCTTTAATATACAGAGCTTGATTTCGCAACTCATATTTTCCTAAACCATAACTTCTGTCTTTTCTTTCATTGGAACTCAACTATCACTTTCTCTTCCATATTTCAGGGTGCTGTCCAGTAACAGAAATATTGTGCTATGAACCAAGGGAAGACAACTATTTATTTGGCTGGCTGTGCAACCTAACTACAGTCACCTGAACCGCTCTTTGCATCTCAGTCCTTGAGGGCTGCTTTCTCACCTCACAGATGGGCAGAGAGACCAAGAAATGCCTCTGTTACTATAGAGATACTGAAATGTCACTGTTTGAGAGTGGGACATGAGGGAATGCTGACTCCTTTTGTCTCCATAGCAACATCCCCATCTTCACCTCCAAGGGTTGTCCCTCGAGGAGCACAGTTGAAGGAGCTCAGCAATAACTTCTGAATTCTGCCAGGCTATCTGAGATGAGCTAATTAAGCATCTATGAAGCACAATAGAAAGAGATCTGACAGGTGATGCTTGAGGAGGAGATACCTTCATTTACCAAAGAAGCGTGAAAAGAGTGTGAGGAAGACTTCTACTGCAGCCTCAATCAGTGAGTTTGTATAAAGTTAATTGAGTAAGCATTTGAGGGCAGAGATAGTTGGTAGAAAAATTGATGCATGTGGTCTCGCCATTTATCTGGTTACAACATTACACTGACACCAAGGCTGTGTATGATGGTAGAAGAGCCTTTTAGAAGTGTGTGGAACTATAACTAGTCGCACTCTACCTGCTCAGCTGACATAGGAAGGGAAGAATGTAATTCCTGATACGTGATTTCCTTTTATTTTTTTTGAACAAAAGTACTCAATGAGCTGTTGTTTGGGATGTTCTCTGAGGGTCAAAGATGCAAAGAAGCGTGATATGAGATAGCAGCACTCTTCAGTAGCGTTCATGCATTGGCTTCACCTCGCTCTCATTAAAGGCAAAAGTTTCCATTATAGGAGGACAAGTAATTTTCACAGGCACTAGTAGAGTTTGAATCAGACTTTGTTATCAACAGGTGGTTTTAAAACAGAATCCTTGTTAAGATGTCATTAGTGTATATCCCAGTGAAAAAATTATGATACAGTGTGGCAATCCAATATATTTATTTATTCTGATCATGTTTGACAGAAAAAAACTTCTTCCCATATTATCATTGCCAGTGACAGATGCGTATTGATGGTGCTGCCTACATGCAGTTGCAACTTCCTCAGTTTCTAACATATGTGACCAGAGGCCAACAAGTTAATTTGCATTAATTTAAGTAATATGTAAAAATTATAGTAATATACGATCTAGGACTTACTAGTCATATTCTCTCACAGAAAGATTTATTCTTTAAATAAACCTGTGTGCATTAACCAGAGGGAAATCTTTAAGTATGGTTTGGAATGGCCATTTTTTTTGGCTTCTCATAATAATTCCTCAATAATCCTATAGAGGAAATGGTTGGGGTTTTAGAAACCTATTTGTTTATGTTAATAAGTGATCACAGAATCACAGAATCTTCAGAGTTGGAAGGGACCTCTAGAGATCATCTAGTCCAACTCCCCTGCTAAAGCAGGATTGCCTAGAGCACATCACTCAGGACTGCATCCAGGCAAGTCTTGAAAATCTCCAGAGAAGGGGACTCCACGACCTCCCTGGGCAGCCTGTTCCAGTGCTCTGTCACGGAACTTCCTGTGTTCCAACTTGTGCCCATTGCCCCTCATCCTATCACTGGGAACCACTGAAAAGAGTCTGGCACCATCCTCCTTCAGCCCACCCTTTAGATACTTGAATGCCATGATAAGGTCTCCCCCTCAGCCTTCTCTTCTCCAGGCTAAAGAGTCCCAGCTCCTTCAGCCTTTCCTCAGAAGGGAGATGCTCCAGTCCCTCAGTCATCCTAGTTGCCCTTTGNCCTGTCCAGGTCACGCTGGATGGCAGCACGGCCCTCTGGAGTGTCAGCCACCCCTCCCGGTTTGATATCATCAGCAAACTTGCTGAGGATACACTCTGTCCCCTCATCCAGGTCATTAATGAATATACTGAACAAAATTGGCAGTCTGATCTGCTGAATTTGCTTACTTTGCAGAGGATGTTCCTTTCCTACGGTACCTCATGCCTAGCAGAAAAAACATTAAATGTGCTTGCTCCAACATGATGGGGCTTTTGAAATGCAGATCTGCAATGAGTGAGAAGGCACATCTTTTTTTTTCTCACTGCAGATTCATTCTCTTAGACTCTGAAAGGCTTGCCCTGCTGGTACATTTAACCATCCTTATCCTTATGGTATTACGTATTCTGATATTGTTGAAACAGTCTCAGCACTGTATTGCAGCAGCGGTGTTAAGCGACTTCATGGGAGCTCCACTGGTGGATGAGGGCAACCAAGCATGGGCTCCTGAACAGCCAAAGCCATGTCAGGAACATTTGCAGACAGTGGGAGAGGATCATTGCTGTCTGGGAGGTTCCTACATGAAGATGCAGAATAACTGGTGAGAGAACCCAGCTGGTGAGACTGGGAGTCAGACTTTAGGGGGTTGCAGATGTTCCCTAGCACTGATGGTCTCCTCTCTGCCCTGTTCTCATGGGTGTTGGCTTCCACCCTCTATTATCCAAGTTCTGATCTGTCTTTTCTCCTTTCATTTGTTCTCCCTGAAAATGTCCTCCTCACCAGCCTTCCCTTCCTTTTTGCTATGCTAATTCCTTCCCTTTGATTTCCCTCCCTCTGCCTCCTCTCCAAAAGGTCCCAAACAGTTGAATTATTGTAGTATTCCTTGACTCTACTTGTGGATGTCTCTTCTCCCATTTCCCATCTGAATGATTTTGTATGAAAATTCTCTGGGGCAGTGACCACCTTAGATGTGAATTCATAAAGCACTCTGGGGACCTATTCTTGAACAGCATTAAAAACAACGATGGTAAATTTGACTGATAATAATATAAGCAAAGGAGCAGGTTTGCTTTACTGCTGGAAGGCAAATCAAAGCCAATTCATCCTTCTGCTGCTGGTATTGCTGCCACAATCGCATTTTCTCTTGCAAAACACAGAAATAAAACAAAGATCAAAGTTACATCTTGAGTCTGGACTCCTTTTCGTGTCAGGAAAGCTAAGCCCTTTAGGGGAAGGTTGTATCAGGGAACACTGGCCCAGCAAAGAGTAATAATGGAGTAATAGAATAATGACGTTAATGTACTAAGCAGATTTGTGAAGGAATTAAACAGTAAGTGCTGATTTTTGTTCAGATATGCATGTCTCTCTCTTGCTCTTGCAAATTAGACAGAGCTGTGCTTTAGCATCTGAGGGCAGATTTGGGAAACTCAATTATACAGAAATCAAACTATTATACAGCTTTTTTCACCAGCTTCATACTGCGTTTCTTGTTACTAAGATAGGATAACTTGACAATGCAGCAGAGAAATTAGTACTGTTTTAGAGTATTATTGAGCATGATGTTCTGGAAATGTAGAGAAGTTATAATTCCCTAAGTAATACCAAATAGATCTGCTAACATCTAAATGCATTTCTTCTGAACTAAAAGGCTAAGAATAAAAGTCTTCTGATCATGATCTTCATTTGATATATTTGGAAACCAACAGAAGCTCTCCAGTAGTCCATCGTGTTCCCTATGGATTAGTATAGGTAGACAGTTTGCTAGAATCTTCTAACTTTAGTGTAAGCTTTTTACTGTCACATTGTCATATACTGATCATAAAGAATAGGGTTAAGAAAAAAAGTAATAAGCAAAAGAAAGTAAGCTAAGAGCCTGTTTTGAACTCTTTTTTTTCTTTGGCATTATTAAAAAAAACCCAGCTTATTTATTTTAAAGGAAAGAGACGAGATCTTATTTGTCGATCTATAGAACTGCAACTCTTAGAACTATATCCCAGCTCCTCGAATAGCATTGCTGTCACATCAGTTTTGGAAGAATAAGATGAATTCCTCTATATTGTACAGACATTCATCAAACTGTGGGTCTGAATTTTTCAATTCTGGGTGCTTTGAAGTATGTGCTTTTATTGGATATTATTTTCTGTATTTTTCTCCTCTTATTTTTCCTCTTTGCATATTTCATCAGTGCATTTTCCAATATTTTAGCAGTCTATCCAGACAATGATAATTGTCATTGAAAACAAGTCAAAAGAAAACATTTTATGCTACAAACCAGGGACTTTTTTACAAGCAGCTGCTGAACAATAACATTTCTACTTTGTGTGGTGAGTTGAGAGCTAGATTACATTTCTTTCAGTTAAAAAAAAAAAAAGAAAAAAGAAAAAAGAAAAAAAAAGTAGTTTTCCTGAGTTCACTGTTGTGAAATATTGTAGGAGGGAAATTAACCTCCCACCATACCTCCTTTTCTTATTTTCTTAAACTTTCCTGGCCTGATTCACCCGTGTATGACTTCAGTTTTAAGCGCTGTTACAATGGGTATGCACAGAAGAAGTGCAGCTGTAGTAGCGCTGTGGAGAATCAGACCTATTATCTTGGCAAGTGACTAATCTTGCGCTCCATAGCACAGCCTTTAAAACAACATCACACTTCTTTTTTTCAGGAAGTAACTTTCTGCTTCAACAGAAGTGCTATTTACCTGCACCTATATGATGTCTGCGTTTTCTGAGATAGCTATACTGAGGTTCATTTAAATAAAACAGGTCTCACAACTGGATAAATACCAGAAGTAACATGTGTACCCCTAATAGAAGTTGGACGTTTAACAGAGTAAACAGGAGTGGAATGGAGATTGGGAATCGGCCGCCATCGGTGACTAGGACCAAAAATGGACTGCCAAAAATATTGTGAAGAGGGGCATTTGCAGTGTTTCCAGATGGAATGAGTCAACGGGAACCTTGTGATATTCAGTAGAGAGAGATGCAAAGTCCTGCCCCTGGGAAGGAGGATGCTGGCTGGTGAGGAGCAGCTCTGCCATAGAGGGGTCCTGGTGAGCAGCACGAGCATGAGCCAGCCTTGGCAGCAAAGATGCCTACAGCACCTGGCCTGTACGAACAGGAACAGAGCCAGTAGATTGAAAGAAGAGATCATCCCCCCTCTACTCATCACTTGTTAGACCACATTGCATCCAGCTTTGGCCCCCCAGAAGAAAACATCCATAAACTGCAGTGAATTCAGCAGAGGATCACCACGATGGAAATGGGACTGAAGCACCTGCTCTGTGAGAAGAGGCTGAGGGACCTGGGCTTCTTCAGCCCCCAGAAGAGAGAGTTTCATGAGACTTAACAGCAGCCTTCCCTTCCCTACAAGGAAGAGAAGACAGAGGCAGGCTCCTCACAGTGCGGCATGGTGGGAGGATGAGAGACAATGGGATTAAGGCAAAACAAGAGAGTTTCACACTGCGCATAAGGAAAAAACCTTTTCCCTGTGAAGACAGTAAAGAAGTGGGACAGACTGCCAGGGGCGTATTATGGTCTCCATCTTTGAAGATTTTCAAACTCCAACTGAACAAAGCCCTGAGCAGCCTGAGCTGGCCTCAGAGCTGATCTAACTTTGAGCAGGAGATTGGACTAGAAACCTCCTGTGGACCATCCTAACCTAAAGGACATATCCTTTGATCCTACCAGAGTGACAGTGGTCAAGAGTAAAGAGGTGCCATGCCAATAACTTCTAGAGGTGTTGAGATACCTGTTGCGGTGCGGAGCAAAATAACCTCTTGTCTGAACACAAAATTCTTTTTTTTTCTTTTTTCTNTTTTTTCTTCTTTTACCCAGTATTAAGCATTTCAGAGATTGTTTGTGACTATAACAATATTTAGGGTACATGGCAATTCACAAGACTGAAATCTGAAATATTTGCGTAGTCTCGGCACTTGACATAATCAAAGTATGGGTCAGTATCCTATTTCTGATTCATCATCCTATTAAGTTATCACCATTTTATAGTGGTTTAAGAAAGAACGTGAAAGCTGCCAAATTCTGTTGCTTAAGAAAATCTGTTTCCAGTTTATAAGTATATGCATTAGTTTATGAGTTTTATCTCTTCAGATGGCTTTTTCACGCACTTGCACACTTACAAAAGGTAGAAAAAAACCCCACTGTTCCAAAAGCACTGACAAAGGCAGTCCAAATTGTATTGGTAAGAGACATCTGCCTTCTTCACTGCAGAACAAGTAACCTAACTTGTTGGACAAGAATCAATGCCATAGCTGACTTCCTTTTTATGGTTATATGACCAAATAGTTTTAGTTTCTAAAAGAGCAAATAGCTGTAAAAACAGCTATTCTCACATTTATATGAAAAAAATAGTTTTAGTTTCTTATAAACAGCTGTAAAAATACTGATAGGATTTCAGATTGAATTTATTTATTTTTCCTACATTTTCCCAAATGAGGGTCCTTGTATCTTCTCATTGTAGGTTAAACAGAAGCTCAGAAGAGGGGGAGAGCACATTACTGCGTTCGCTGTAGTGGTTTGGGTACAGTCCTGGGACTTGCTGAAGCACTTCCCATGCAGCCCACGTTAGCATCCAGCTTTGTGCAAACTGTGTGGTCACGGAGATCAGGGGACAAATGATATTGTTGCTAGCACCTTTTAGAATGAGCTAGCTTTGCTTCTCAGGAGAGGGATAGGAAGTAATGGGTTGTCATTCTTTGTAATTTTTTTATTAAATTATTTAATTAAAAAATTAAAATTTGCTGATTCCTACCAGTTCCCTGGACAGGCAGAGGAGAAGAACAATGCTTGTTTTAGGGAAACTGCTACTGCTGCTCCTGGTTTTCAGAGATATCCTAGCTACTCTTTCCATTGACTTCATGAGGAACTTAAGCTCTTATTTTAGAATATATTAACTCCTTCCTCTTACTTCTTCCCCATCTCATCCTCCAAGACTAGTTTGGTGATTTAGGAAACTCAGTCTTCTCACTAACACTGCCTTTATTCCAACTGCTATTGTTTTGTGGCGTTCTGCAGTCTTGTTTACATCATTTCAGTGACAGTATTTTCTAACTGTTACCTCAAAATGTTATTGAAACAGAATCAGAGGTTGTCAGCTTTGATATTGCATTCTTAAGCCTTTGCTGAACAGCCACTCAAGGGAGTGTCAGAAATCGGTGGCTTAGCAGAGATAGGCTTTAACAAAAGGTCAAACAAAAGCATAGTGGAATCTTGAACATATTTCCAAGTGGACACTTAAGACAGGCGCTTTCTTGGACAAAGGGAAATTAAAGGAACATTTAGGAACAAAGAGTCCGTGATGAGGATTTGTTCCATTTAGCTGTGGGTTTTGAACAGACAAACTTTTAACTTGACCTGAGAGAAATGATAGGGACCATTGAGCGTCCCAAGTCAAACAGCAGTCTCTATGCCTTTTAATATGTGAAGTATAAATGCACAATGAAAGGAAAAAACCTGGTTCCAAAAATTACCAGAGTAGATTTACTTATAGAGTATCATGTTTTTACAGAGGTCACAAACATCAAAACTGAGAAGGGCAAGTTCAGACTGCAAGATTGTGTTCTAGAAGCAGCAGTTCTGAAAAGACCTTAAGGTTAATGGTAGATAAGCTCAATCTGTTCTTCCAGTAAGATTTTAGGGAATGGAAGTTAAAAAAAATGTTAGGAGGAACAAGAAAATGAGATTTCCTTGATTTCTACAGAACAGTTCTTCCAGGCTATATAATAATAATGTAAAATTGCTCAAAGAGAATTACCAGACTGAGATAAAGTCTGAAAGATACCCTACTCTGAGGCTGCTGGAGAGGGGAATCTTCAAAAGAAAAACAAGCTAAAGCAAGTCACAGGAAAAGCAAGTTGAGTTACCAGTCTCAAGTCAGAGGTGCTGCATGACTGTAACCCAGCAGGATTCAGCGTCGTGATCAGACACGTGAGGACTGCAGTTTGCAGTTTATAAAGCAAATATTTAAAAACCTTCCTGTAAATCTGATTTCAATCCAGTAGTCAAATATCGAAGCTATAAAAATGCAAAGTGCAGTATTTTTCTCTTCATGCTCAATTAGCCAGTGAAATACTTGCTAACAGGGGTAGTAAACTCCGAATTAGTTGAACCTTTTGCTCAAGATTGAATTCCTTTCCAAAAATATGTTCTAGCTGTGTTAGGTATTTATAAAGCTGTGTTTGCTGTAGCAATTATTAGTGGAGTTCAACGACCTGATTTACAGAGAAGGTCAGTTGAATGATCATTTTTGACTCCCTGATTTTAAATTACAAACAAAAAAAATCTAAAAAATTTAGGATTTAGGCTCTACACTTTAAAATGAGGTTTCCTATTTAGGATTAAAAAGATTTCATATCCTTGTTTTACTCGTGCACTTAAATGAATTAAGTTCTCAGAAGTAACTGCAATTGAAGAAATCCTTTGTAAAGTGCTTATTTTTCCATGCAAATGTCCCCCCTATTTCCTAACATTTCTGCAGCAGCAGTAGGACCAAGGGGCTGTGGTTACTCTTTGCTCAGCATTCCGTACTTTCAGGACTGCTCTGTCGGCTGGGATTGCAGACAGGATTGGCTCCACGCTGCCTAGTATGTGGAGCACCATATTTTGTATTATTTACCTTTAATGTAAAATTAGTATTTATAAACTATCCGTTGAAGTGAGAAGGAAACTACAGGTCCCTGTTTATTTCTAGCAATAAAAATACAACTGGGGTATTTTTTAAAACAGCAGCAAGCTATAAAAATTAAAATTAGAAAGTCAAATGAGGCTAGATTCCCATTCCAGAGCGTTTATCAAAGGCTTATAGCTGTAATCAGTGGCTGAAACAGAAAGGCTGGTAAAAGCTGATTTGCCATCTGAGCACTTCAAGTAAGTACCTTGGCACTTTCTGTGGAGAAACGGAACAGAACAGAGATTAAACAGAACTTCCAAATTTTCATTCGGATACTTCTTCATCCTCTCTGACCGTTAGTGCAGAAATGAGTATACTTTAAAAGGGCTGTTTTCTACAGCATTTGCCAGTGAAAAGGATTACTTAGCACTAACAAAAGTGTCAGAAGCTGACCTGTAATGTGTTAAAAATAGATGTTAGGTAAGACTCTCAGCTACTTTTCTTTAATGCAATTGTCACTGATTTCAGTGAAATTATTCCCACCTTGCAGTAATGGTCAGAATCTTTGTCTTTATTCCTGATGGTGGACACATGTTAGCCTTAAGTTTGCAAGATAACTCTAATTAAATATCTGCCTCAGCTGATAAACCTTGGACTTCATCAGAGACAGCAAAAGCAGAGCTTTTTAGCTGAACTCCATTGTGTGCAATAGATTTTGTGCAATGGATTTCACATCTGATGGATGTAAAAGGATGTTTGCTCTAATTGCATTACTATGGAAAGGTTTTAACCTTTCCCTCTAAATGTACTTTAATATAACACCGGTCAATGCAGAGACAGCAAAGGAAATTTCGGGGAATGTCATTAATTGATCCAACAGTAACTAGAAAAACAACTATAATCAATATGCTATAAGAAGAGTGAGGAAAACTTGCAACAGTTTCTGGATATATATCACAATACATTGACTACTTGCATTAGAGGAAAATTCAGTAATATGTAACTAGAAATACGAAACATTTTTAGTAGTGGGGGTGAATACTCATTGGGACAATTTACTGGGTACACATTGGATTCTCTGTCCCTCACAGCCTTTAATCGGAGCTAGGTACCTCTCCTTAAGAGTTTGGGGCTTGATAAAGATGCCTGTGATTGTGATTCTGCAGCCTGTATGACAAAGGAGATCAGAGTGGACTACTATGCTGACCTCAGCTATTCCTAAAATATCTTTGGCTTCTCCACATCTGAGTTACCTTCAGCATTGTAAAACTAAAAAATGATATATTTCATGGAGCTATGGCAACATGGAGCTATTTTGCAAACTTACTTAAGACAGAAATATAGTATTCTTTGCAGAAAGATCAGGGAAATATTTGAGACGGAAGAATATTTTCCATCCACATCCTCAACTCTTTCTGGAAATTTATATGCTTATGAAGTGGTAGAATATGAGTGAGAGAGGAAAAGAAAGCTCACAGGATCATACCAAGTGCTTGCGATTCAAAAGATAAAAGAAAATACAATGAGAACAAGAAAACCCAAATTGACAGATTCAAATTGAACCGCAAACAAACCCTTTTTTTTCCAAACGTCCACTCATGGTATCCATTAAGGAAGCCCAAATGAGAATTTTGTGTATACTACACAGCCCCTGTCAGATGCCTGGCGGACCCTAGGAACTCTAGGACCCATAGTACTCTAGGAATCAGTTAGACAGAACAGCAATTTATTTTTCAAAGCAAATATGAATATTTGCTAGGTCTGTTTAATTGTATTGCAGGAAAGGGCATAAGGAAGCCTTTGCGCGGAAGGGTGCAGAAGGATGCGCTCAGATGGGACTATGACAGGCATGGAGGGTCAGACTAGGTTGGCTGCATCTAGACTGCAGGAAAGGAGTGCTCTAGGATACTCCTAACAATCTCCTTTTCTCCAGTCATCTCAGCTGGGGCACCCAGTTCAGCTCTCTGCCCTAGGGCTATCCCAGTTTCTGTCCCAGGAAAGCCGGTGGTGGCTGGGACAGGGCTGTGTGCAAGTCTCACCTCGGTGCTGGGATCTCTCAGAACACGGGGGTAAGAAACGCGGGTACCGAAGTTTAATAAACAACAAGCTAGTAAGTTCAATGGGAGATGTGCACCCTAAGCACCTTTAAAGATTTGGATTCTTTTAATTTGTAAACAAAACAAATGCCTGGAGGTGTGCGGAGTGGGGGGAGCACGAGTGACGGAATAATTTACACCAATAGGTTGTATCACCAGTCAGGCTTTCATCCCCTACCTTCATGGAGAGTCTGCACTCATTTCTAACTTTTAATTCTGTTTCTTCCAGGTTGTGCTAAGAATTCCTCCGGCACTTACTCTGTCGACACAGAACAGCTCACATAACCACAGCATGGCTACTCTTTCCAGGGAAATGCCAATACTGACCTATGCCACAGACTCACATTCTTCTGCACTCCAACAGCTTTATTTTTGTTGCAGTGTCATGTTTCAAATAACGGAGCATCACCATAAATGGGGCACATGCAGACAACAAGGAAAGGATAGAACCATCCATTATCGGTATGGGAGTATTTCTTTATAAAGACCCTTTTCCTTTGACTTTTCAGTTCTGAGAATTATAATTCCTAATTCTACTGAGCAGTGAAGTCACAGACCCCAGAGACATACTGTTTTCTTGGACCATTATTATCCCTCCCTCTCACTAATTCTTCAATGCTCTTCAGGTAATAAATGGCCTGCCTCTCTTTTATTCTCAAGAGAAAACCAGCTTATCACCTTTACTTTTACCAATGACCTTTTCTTTCATGTGGTCAGACTGATTAACACTGCTAATTAAATTCAGAGCTGTTGTTCTCAGTCTGCATTTAGCTTTGAAATGTCCAACTTGTTTTGGATACAAAAAAAGAATTTATGCTCAAAAACCTGTGATTTCTTTTTCCGACTACACTAGTTGAACTAAAGAAGGATATGACCTCGCTACATAAAACTTGTGTTTTAAATTGGGTGTGCTATGTGCTGTATATTCACGTTCTGAAGGTTGTTCTGCAACTGGAGTCCCCGGTCCTCGCAAGGGAGAGGATTGCATCATCAGACTTCAAACTTGAGACCTCCTATCTGCTTTATCAGTAGACAAATGATCATTTTTCTGCATTGAAGTGAAATCAATTGCTACAATGACAGCTACTGTGTGAGAACATAACCACAGTTTACGGCCAGATAGCTCCTAGGTTTCTGGCATATAAATGGATGCCCTCAAAAAGATCTGAAGTTGCCAACATATTTTATACTGTGGGTGCTGTCAATCCTACTGCAATTAGTGCTACTGTTAAAACACATTTTGTGAACTGCAGAAAAGTGACACAAGGATACATATGTTTGGTTTTTATACAGAAAACTTTTGTGGTCTACAGTGTCTTTGTAGAACACAGTAAGATTAGATCTTAGGTTTATAAATCACATACTTGGAAAAAATTCGGCATATTTTCTCTGAGTAGGTAACATCTTACAGCTTCAATAGAAAGTTACTGAAATCACTAGGAACATTTATGTCATAAGGACTGCTTGTGGGAGTAGATATATAGCAATTTAGAGACAGTAGATATGCAATAATTTGCCTATATCTCTGTGATTTTTTATTTTCCATTTGAAAAGAAGTGTTCAAAATTCAAGCACAGACCTTCTGGTTTTTCTGGTGGCATTTTGTTCTATCCTGACAAGCCATCACACTCCATCATTCCCCCTTATCTGTAGGTTAGAGAACAGCAACTAAGGCAAAGTCATTCTTAAAACAACCAGGAATATTTTTGGCATTTCAAAATAAAGGAGCTTTTGTTTTATAGTGAGACTAGAAATGCAACAAATAAAGTTTATAGGTCTGAGATTTCAGGCAAGATTTGTGAGAGCTGATAACATTAATACACAGGCCTATATGGTGGAGTACCAAAGTGACATTGAGGGCAAGGAACACAATTTCAACTTCAATCTCTGTGCACAATTATACATTTGGAATTGAAAAAAAAAAAATTTCTTTAAGTGAGCAAGAGCTGAAGGATTTAATGGTCTTTTGAATGAATTGACTGCCACTGAGTGCA
Source organism: Rynchops niger (assembly GCA_013400035.1). NCBI lineage: Eukaryota > Metazoa > Chordata > Aves > Charadriiformes > Laridae > Rynchops > Rynchops niger. Next base: position 988,636 of record VXBH01007185.1, read on the forward strand.
AATACTTATGAATTTTGCATATTGTAGGGGAGAGGTACCAATTCCATGCAACAAATGATTACTTATGACTGATAGCCTCCAGGCTCCATATAGATTCATATAGAACTGCACACTTTTCACTTTTCAAATTTTTACACTAACCTGCATTTTAAGAACAATTTTTTGATTAAGGTCACCTTCTTCCTTCCAGCTGCTCTTAGACCTGTGAGCTCTTCTGGCCTTTGGAGCTTGTGGACCTCTGCTTTCTGACTACATTTAGCTTTTAAGCTGGGGGCTCTTGGGTGTTCTTTGTCGATTACGATACACAAGCTAATGTTCTGGGGACACCTTGCCATAAAGGATGATTCTTCACAGATATCACCTGCTTGAGTAGTCTGGAGTGCAAAGAAAACCCAAACCTCCCTATATTGTCAGTGTAACCTCATCATGAGCACACAAACTATAATAAACAATGACATTTTCCCTAACACTAATGGACAAAGTTGTTTTAACATTTAAAACATCCTTGGAGTAATTTTCCCATTTCATTTGGTGTGTGATATAGATGAATCATTTTATTGCATGATTAATTGCTCTTTCTTTGAATATTACCATGTGCTTCCCATTAGACAGATTTCTAACAGGCACAGTAGCTTTTTCTAGTGCAAGGGTTTAAGACTGACATTAGCTGTGGCCCTGCCATCGTAACCCTTTCTAAATCAAGAGCATGTAGCAGCTAGAAACACAGAAAATTAGCAATCTCTGTTTTATATCCTCTGTGAACAACATCTGCCTTATTACAGGGAGCACAATCTCACTCTGCTGCCCCGACGCACTGCATTCCTTTGTTTCTCCAGTTCGTTTCAGGGTGGGTTGAATCAATGCCGTTCTCTGGATCGTATTATGATGTTTATTAGCAAGGCAACAAATTATTTGGGTTCGACCACTTCTCAGCTTTAGCTTACTTCTCTACTAACTACACTCACTCATGACAATGAGATTTAAAGTAAAACAATCATGTTCTTTCACCCTGGAGCATTTGTTTTTAGTCTAAATAATTCATTGAAACACAGATTCATTTCACATTTGCTGCCATCAGTCTTTTTTACTTTTTAAATAACAAACGGTATTTTTGAGAAATGGCTTACATAAGGGAACGTCACTCCCATTCTTCTTCAGCCAAGCCGTATGAATTATGTATAAGTAAATGGAAAATGCATGCATTTCAAAAAGTGTCGGGACTTTCCACAGTAATGCTCCTCCTCAGCAGAAGATGAGCACCTCGTCTCTCCACCTGCATCCGCGAGGGAGCAGACCTTCCTCCCCTTGCTGTTTTCTTCTCTCCTGGCATAGGACCAGCCAAACTTGCAACGTCCCGGAGGAAGACAAAGCAACTGCTGCTCTCACCTGGAAAAAAGTAGGGGGTGATGGTGGGGAGGCAGGAGTCCTGCTGAGAGGCCTTGACAACAGCTTAGTGGGTTTGTGTAATACGCATAAGCGTTCTGCATAGCAGAAATGCACATGTAAAAGAAGGCATAAGATTTGCTGATGGTGTAATAAGCATAATTAACCCTGTAACACATTAATACATAATTTGAAATGTTTGCCAACTAGATAACAATGATGGTTTGGCATTGAGTGTCCTTGAAGGCAGATTAGATTTTTTAAGATACTTAGGAAAATTGATGTTTGACAACTCTGTGACAGCCGATACTGTAACTGTGGAGTGATGTAACCGCAGTGTTAACAAGCACTCAATATTTTGAAAAAGATCTAATTTGCATTTATCGCTTAGAGGAGCACATGTACGTTGGACAGGTGAAGGCTAGCCACGTGCTTTGTGATGTAATCACAGGAGCTCTTCCACAGGGTAAGATCTCTGCTATCTGTCATGTGTTTTATTCTGGACAAGCCAGAGGGACCGAGCATATTTTGTTAAAAAGCTTACTTGATTTTAGTAACAAAAAGCATTTAATCTGCATCAGGTTGTTTCTACCGTGAATACACACAGCATTTCATTTCATAATTTCCATGTCACTGGCAGTAGGATGAGTGCCCAGGTGGCACTCATCAGGACTTCGTCCGGACTGTCTTTATCAGTAATGGTCAGTTAATAGTCAGGTTGCCAGGGTGGCAGGATTTTCAGAATATGCTGAGCTAATTTGTTATCTCAGATGGGACAATCAAAACTTGAGACTGTCAAAATCACTTGCTCCCAGTCACTGGGAGTCTGGTAAGTCTGAATGCTGTGCACAGGTGTACGGGTCCATATGTGCAAACTGAAGCTGGTAAATCACAGAATCACAGAATGGTTCGGGTTGGAAGGGACCTTAAAGACCTTCTAGTCCCAACCCCCCTGCCATGGGCAGGGACACCTCCCACTAGACCAGGCTGCTCAAAGCCCCATCCAGCCTGGCCTTGAACACCTCCAGGGATGGGACATCCACAGCTTCCCTGGGCAACCTGTTCCAGTGCCTCACCACCCTCACAGTAAAGAATTTCTTCCTGATATCCAATCTAAATCTCCCTGATAAAGAGTCCCTCCCCATCCTTCCTGTAGGCCCCGGGAAATCAACTTCCATGAAAGCTGGTAAGCAGTTACCATATTGAAGGAAACCCTCGTTTCATCTCGATGAATTACATGCCAACAGGCCAGCCTTTGCAAAATAGTATTAGTACAGATGAAAATCACAGTTAACCAGAAACAGCAGTAAATTAAAGAAAAACTTATGCAAATAAACTGGAATGGGCTTGATTGTACCTGCATGTTTTTCCTGAAGTTATAACACTAAAATATTGAACTTCCAGTTTCCATAGTAATGTGTCAGTGGTGCTCATAGAAAGCAAAAAGACAATAATTTTCTCTCAGTAAAACAGATTCCCAAGTAAACAAGAACAGATGGAGAAAAACAGACACAACTTGAAACTACTCTTATTATTTAGGGATGGGAGACCTTCACAAATTTTAGGGGGCTGGTTTGAATAAGCACCTAAACATCTGAAGTCTCATTTGTGTCTTATTCAAGCTGCCACAGCTCTCAGATGTTAGTACCAACATAGGTTTCTACCTTCTCATTTATTTTTCTTAACCATATCCCAGTAAACACTGGTTCAGTCCCCAGCTCAGGCTTCCCCTCCGCTACAGGTTAAGGGAAATGTCTGCTCCCCTCTGCTCAGAGCCTGGGAGGCCACTTCTGAAATACTTTTTGGGTCTCCCATACAAGAGGGGGTTGACTAGTCCAGCAGAAGGTCCCTGAGAGGTCTGGGGAGCTGGGGCACATGATGGAGGAGAGACTGACGACTCCGGGATTGTCCATCCTGGAGAAGGGAAGGCTGGGGGCGGGGGAGCACGGAGGACGTGGTTGCTGGCTGCACCTCCCCAGTGAGGGGCTATAAGGAGAAGGAGGCAGGCTTTGCTAAAAGTTGACTGATGGCCATATGCTGCAACAAGGAAATTCTGATGCATATATGAGGGAAAAAAACAAATCACCACAGAGAGCCTGAGGAACCGCTGTCCTTGGGGTTTTTCAGGCCCAGGTCCTCGGTCTAACTTTGAAGTGAGCCCTGCTCTGTGCAAGATATCGGACTGCATGAACTGTAGAGGTTCTTTCCAAACTAAACTGCTCTGTAATTCTGTGATTTAATTCTTGATACGCTTCAACAGATACCTTCCCCTTCATCAGCTTTCTGTCACGAGGCTCAGTGGAAGGACCTAGCGATGGGAAAGCTGACTGAGGCATCCCTGCAAGCCAGGGGCAGGACAACGACCTCCCTTAGAAGAGGTGTATGGCATTTTCTACTTCCCACCTGGCTCTATGCAGTCCTTGCAACAGGGCAGGTTCTCCAGGTACTTTCTCATCTCCTTGTTTGTAATCCTGTCACCTCTTAAGGAAGAGAAACAGTGACAGCCAGATGGCATTTGCAGAAGTTAAAGTACATAACAATATTTGACCATGTTGCTGACCCAGCAAAAACCCCAGCTGATGTTAGTTAGCTCTGAAGTTCTCATTGCAAAGCTGGGGACTGCTTCCTTATCTCTCAATGCTTCCTTCAGGTCATAACTCAGATGAGACTCTATCTCCTCAAGGAAGAGGCTTTTTCCTTGCATTGCCAGTGCCTGGGTACATGCAGGGGCTGTGCAAATGAGTAACACTAATGAGGAGGAGTGAATGCATTACTGAACTGATTAATCTCACTGCAGTTGTTGGGTCATCTGGCTGCTACAGACATGGTGGCATTGGGTGTAATGCACCCGTACACGTGGTGTTTGTCTTCAGGTAGAAAAGAAGTTTTGCATTTCAAAGTGCAGGAAGCAGAGTGCTAGCCGTGTTCTGAAAACAGCTCAAAGATCATCTTACAGGAGGTGGGAGAAAAAAGAAAACAGAGGGCTTCACATAGGGCATTTTTTTACTTTCTAATAGCATATTTACAGGACAGCTAGTTTAGTTGATAGGCGCTGTAACGACCGTAATCTTTCTTTTCCTCTGTGATATATTCCAAGTATGCGTGTTCAAGGCTTGAAATCTGCCGAGTATTTCAGTTCTATCATACATCACTGGCCTAAATAAAAAGAAGGCTGAAAACCAAAAGAAAATCCATATAATAATCCCATTGTCCTGAGCTAAAATTATGTATTATCCTTGGAAAATTGCAGGTTCAATATAACTGGAGCTTTATTGTTATTAAAGTACATATACTGGTTTGGGGATGGTGCAGGAATGACTGAGAGCCCTTCTTTACTCTGAGGCTAGTGGGAACAGTCCTTGCTCCAGCTACACACAGGAGTGTCACTTAACACTGTGCTGCAGGTTGGAATAAAAGGTGTCAAGTGTCTTTATAACTCTCTGACTATTCTTTAAAGGTATATGTTTGCTACAGGTGCAGGTGACCTGAAGAAATGTCTCTGTACATAAATACTTGCCTGTATTTTCCAGCAATGCCCATTGCTTCAGAAGGAGTTTCTGCCTCTGCCTGCTTCGCTTGTAAAATCATAAATATCTGGGATCCAGGGAATCCAGGAGTCATTATACTCCTTATATTGGTATAATACCAAATTACACTTTTCCGTGAAAATCATGAAAAGTTGGCTTTTAAGTGTGGAGTAAGATAAAATGTGGTGATGGCCCAGGTTTGCTTCTCAGTGTAGGGATTCTTCATAACTGCAAGCGAAAGAGAAACTACACAGAACTGGGTATAAACCTCAGAATATTTTCACACTTGAAACTCGTTCCACTCTTGGGAAGACAATCTGGTCCCTGAGGCTCAAAAGCAAGGAAGATAACATGTTTTAACTTTGGTTTTAGTGGGATGGCTCCTGAAGTGAGTGCCCACTATAAAGGTATCAGAATCTGTCCCTTTCCAAGAGAAATTTGGGAACTATTGAAATTGATAAGGAAAAATAAATGTGTTTACAGGACATCAAGAACATTTAAATAGGTGAGAGACGAGCAGGATCACCCCTCGAGGAATTGCAGCAGCAGTTCTGTGGATAAATATCACACAGACTTAACAGGAATAGTGAGAGGTGCTGATAAGCGTCCGAGAATTAGCAGCAGTATCTCAGGCTAGGTGTGTGATTATAAGAGGACTAACTTCTCATAAAAGAAAACGATGTGTGGAGGTAAAAGAAACCATGTGCATTACTGACTCCTGAGAAAAGCTCCAGCATATTTTGGTTGTGTCAGGATGTGTCAGGATGATGCCCTGGGGAGACTGGAAGGGATGGTGAGGAACCATCCCTCTGCACCCCGGTGAGGGTAAGGGCACTGAGCTCACATGTGGGGTTTCCACCGCTGGGAGCAGAGCTTCCCCCCTGCCAGGCTATGAAACGATCCAGCTGCTGTACGCCTCCGGCTGAGCTCTCTGCAGGTAAAGGGCAGGGATTAGTGATAGGAAAGTCATGGGGAGAAAAGAAAAAAAGGAAAGTTTAAAAAAAAAAAAAGGAGAAAACCACAAGAGGAGGAAGAATGACAGATAGCGAGACGCAAGGGTTGGGGTGTGTGTGTGTGTGTGTGTGTGTGAAGTTGATACAGAGGAAACAACTGAACCAATGGCAAAATTGTCTTTTCCTTCCTGGCCTACATTGTATCTGAAAATGTGCTTTTTGAGCTGCCTTATTAACTCTTCTCCTGGAAGGCAACACGATCTCCATCCATGCCCACCGGCAAGGTTTCAGACCAGAAAACCTTCAATGGCAAAGAGCAGATCTCTCGGAGGGTTCATTTGTTTGGTTTTTTTCCACACACGCTGAAAGAGAGCCGACATTATCTGCCGTGACTTAACACATTTTAACACCGGTTGCTGTAGAGGCAGGAGGCAGAGCCCAGGATTAAGATGCTCCTTGCTGGGCACAGGGCAGCCACGGCTGCATCCCCGCTGTGTGTGGTGCAGCAAGCAGCATGCCCCCAGTCCTAGCCCTTTGCCCGCTTCCTTCACCCTCACTGAAATAAAAATGCCTTTTTTAAAAAAATAAAGAAGCCTAACAAGATAGCAGTAAGGTATTTATTCTGATAATAAAATTGCAATCCAAATAATAATTGTATTTTTTCTAATTTACAATGTCATATTAAACAGTGGCAGTGACCATTAGGGGAAAAAAAGTCCACTTGCTGTTGAATCCAAAATGAAGATTTAGTTACTAAGTTCCGCACCTGTGTCTCAAATCTCATGCGCGTTCAGTGCGCAAATTCAGTTCATTTCAGTCATTGCAATGTTTATAAAGGATGAACTGATTTTGAACAATTTCTCTAATGTATTAGCTTAAAAAGGGTTTTATTGCATGTCAACATAAACTACTCACTGCCTGAAAGATGGAAAATGCCACTCCTCTGGACTGCAGGCACTGGAGCGCGCGCTTTCCTTCAAGTTCGCAGTCTGGTAACGTCAAAGAGATTTGTCCTATAAAATGGTGTTTCGCTGAATTTGGGCCTGACTCGGGGTACGTCCCTTGCCCTGCTCATTCAGTGAATTGTGACATTTGTATTCCGAACACCGTTCATCTTGGAGGATGAACATGAAGAAGCGATATGGCAAAGGTTGCATATATGATGCCTGAGCTCCAGAGGACCGTCTGGCTCTTGTCAGGGTGACAGCGGCTCCTCACAGCTCATCAGGCTGGGGTAGCAAGAGACACAGCACGGGCCTGTGGAGGAAGCAGCGGTCGAGGGATCAGCTCCATAGGAATAATGTAAGTCACCTGGCTGTGATACCGACGCGTAATAGGTAAATAATAAGCTGAATGTTCTGTTTGTCGCGACAGCTGGAGACACATACTGCAAACCAAATCCAGCACAACCCTTTACTCCTCCGGCTATCAACTGGAAACACTTTATTGATCACATAAGTGCAAACCAGTGCCTATGAGACATCAGCATAGGAGGAAGGTACAGCTGCCTGGGATAGCTGGAATGAGTGCTTCTCTCAGCTCTTTAGCCACTCATAATATTGGAGACTCATTTGATCAGCTGATTGCACAGAGAAGGCGGCATGGAGGTTTCCCATAGCTGAGAAAGTGAAAGAGGGCAGGGTATCCTTTTCCCTGACTCATAGGGATAAAACAGTTCAAACCTGAATTCTTGTACAGCAGTCGCAGATGAAAATATTTGACACGGTTATGATTTAACAGTGATTCAAAATTTATTAGTGATTTAAGGTAGATCAAGAGGTTGAATTTTAGCAGCACTTAATCATTAACCGGTTTGGAGGTTTACAAAGTAATTTAAAAAAATTAATTGAACTGAGACTTAATTACAGATTCAAAGATGGCAAGACTCACATTAACTTCCTACAAGGTATTCCAAATCAAGACATACACATATGAGCAAAAGCGCAGATCTCAAATTAATACATCTACACATAAACAAAGCATGTAAGTGTGCACGAGTGTGCACACACAGAAGTCTCTGGTTACTGGAATCAGGATTTTCTTAACAACAGGCCACCGTAACGAGCCGACAGGGATTCTAACTCCTGTGCAGGGACAAGTGGAAGAACACCCAGATACATAAAGCTAACATGTATCACAAACATATAGGTGGAGAAGGGGGTGGAAGAGAGACTAGCCTATAGTCAAAATTTCCCTTTCCCAAGTTGAGGGTAAATACTCATGATGCATCAGTGTTCCTCAGTGGGTGGTAGTTGAGGCTTGAGAGGGATTCTCTCGCCCTGGCCTTCTAGTCCTTGAGGTGTCAGCCTGAGTGGCATCCTGAATCAGGGGAGATACTGGCCACAGCCCACTGCAATCCAGAAGAGCTCAAAGGGTCTTTATTAGAATCACTACTTACAGGATCCGAGATAATTGACTTTTGTCAGGTACTTTTCCACTCCAGCCCAGCTCAGACAATGGAATACTCCAGTACTTTCCACTGGTTATGCAAGCCCAGAACTTGCTAGCTCTTGGGGTCCTGGTAACCCCCCCACCCTCTGTGGCCACGATCTATGTGTTGTCAGGAGTGACAGATTATAGTTATTATCTTCGAACAGTAGGAGCCATGGGGACTGGGCACACTATTGTGTTCTGGTCCATTGCCCTCTACCTTTTCTTTCTTTCATCTGAGACAATTATGGTACGTCCTGGTCCATTGTATGATTATGTGGCCCAGGTTGGGAGGAAATCACGCCAAGTACTGAGTGGCCTGAAGACGGGGGTGGGGGAGAGGGAGGGGGCTGCCACCACCACAATAGCCCAAAGAACAGTTCACAAACCCCCTTCTAAGTAACTGGATATAATCAGTTTGGGTTTTTTAAGTCTTTTACAGCTGTTTTCTCTTTTATCTTCATCACACCAGGGGTGAAGAAAAGGGACCAGAGATGGGTAAACTATATTTAAGAATCATGAGAACCAAACTTCAACACCTAATGCTGCTGAGGCTACCCAATGCCTCTGTGCCAGCATCCTCCTTTCCTCTCCTCCCTCGGTTCCCAGGAATGGTCCAAATGACCTGTGCAAGTGCGGGAGGCTTTGGTCCTGGGCAGGAGTGAGGAAGAGTGGGCACAACACTATTTCCCAAATCAGAGGGAGAGTCTGGTTACAGCACAGAGCAGGATCGGGTGTTTTAATGTGTGTCTTTGCCACAGGACATTGCCGTGAAACCCAGGCAAGAGACGCTGAAGACTCATTTCTTATCAATAGGAGCAGAGAGGCAGGAATCTATCTTTAAGCAGGATGCTTCATGCTGTCAAATTTCTGTTTCAAAAATGTTTGCTGTATTCCCCTTTTGCTACACTGTGCTGTGAGCCTTGATGGCATGAACTGCAAACTGGCTGTTGTGTACTGGAGTAGAGCCAGTCGCAGACCCCGCACTCGGGACTCCTCGTAGCTCTAATTTCCCTTAAATGTGCAGATAATCATAGAAACTTCATGGTTGAGATCATGGAGTCCAACCATACACACACCAAAAAAAAAAAAACCCAAAAGACAAAAAAAACCCTA